>ONZH01016434.1:0-98655 GCA_900303285.1 Rhinella marina
TCAACTGGGCCAGTGGGCATTCCTGTAACAACTGGCAATGCCAGATACAGAACAGCAGTGTGAAACCGGCCCAACGTATTTCATTCATGATATACCAGCAGACATAGGTTAATTAAGTTTAGTGTGTGTGTGTTTTTTTTTGGCGTGTGAATTAAACAAAGTCATTGGTTAATCATTCATTTTCTTAGTGCTAAAGGTTTTTAATGTGCTAAAGGTTTTTGCAAGTCATCATGCAGCAACAGTTTTCTCCGTTTTATCTTGTTCTATCAGCATCTTGCAGTTATTTTGTATCCAACTTTTCAATTTCAGTTACAGCATCTCTGTTTTACTCTAATTTGTCCCTTTTTCTCTCAGTGTCTCTAATGGTTAGAACTCAATCAGGTCACACTTAAGCTTGTCACATAGCACCTTCTTTACCCTGATTCATCCCATCGCTTCATTTCCTTTCTACAGTGGCAAGTAAAATGCTGACCTCATTAGACTAAGTAAATCAACGATAAAATAAGCAGACAATATTTTACTTCTCAGTTACCCGTCAGATCTCCTTCTTGTGTCTTGGAAAGTTAGACAAGAATATACAGTAACGGGGAGACAAGTTAATCATATATATATATATATATATATATATATATATATATATATATATATATCTGTGTGTTTATCAGACAGAAGTCATAAACATGTTTTACATAAAAATTAACATTTGGTTAAAAAAAACATAGATAGATAGAGAGATTTAACACATTTAACACCGCCCTCACCACTTTTCCTAAAGGGTGTGTGTCAAGGGTGGGATGGGGATATGGGCAACTACCCTGAAAAATGTATCTTCATTTATGCCAGTTTTCAGGTGCAAATGAAGCCAGAAATCTATGTCAGCTCTGAGTTGTCATAGATTTCTGTTTAGGCATATGGACTGCAGGAGGACGCGCCTAATTTATCACAAGGCATTCTCCACTATCTTTAGCGTGGCAGTATCTTTAGCATGGCAGTAAAAACATTCTGATAATGTATTAGTAGGAAATAGAGATCTAAAACACAAATAGCTCATCTTTGAAAAGAAAAACAGTCCCATGAGCTGAACATCATTGGAAAAAAAAGCAGTGCATGCAAGAGGGCCCCGGGATCTCACAGAACTGGAAGACTTTTTCAAGGAAGAATGGATGAAAATCCACTGTACATCCAGGCCCCTCTTGAACTCTTTTAGTGAGTTCACCATCACCGCCTCCTAAGGCAGAGAGTTCTTTAGTCTCACTGATCTTACAGTAAAGAATCCCCTTTTATGTTGGTGTAGAAACTGTCTTTCCTCCAGACAGAGAGGATGTCCCCTTGTCACAGTCCTGGGGATAAATAGATGAAAGGGAGAGATCTCTGTACTGACCCCTGATATATTTATACATAGTTATTAGATCTCCCCTCAGTCGTCTTTTTTTCTAAAGTGAATAACCCTAATTTTGATAATCTATCTGTGTACTGTAGTCCCCCCATTCCAGTTATTACTTTAGTTCTTTAGTTGCCCTCCTCTAAACCCTTTCCAGCTCTGCTATGTCTGCCTTGTCCACAGGACCCCATAACTGTACACAGTACTCCATGTGTGGTCTGATTAGTGATTTGTAAAGTGGCAGATGCAACCCATTATCTCATTGGCAGCAGCTGCCTGACAGTTTTCTATAGTTAACTTTACTGTCAACTAATAGTCCTTTTCATGTCAGTGTTACCCATTATTTTACCATTTAGTATGTACTGGTGACTTGTATTTTCCTTGTGCAGAACCTTACATTTATCAGTGTTAAACCTCACTTGCCACTTTTCTGCCCAAGCCTCCAATCTATATCCATCTGTAGCATTGTATGTCCCAACAGAATAAAATGCCCCATATTGTGTCAGTAACATAATATGGTGATCCCTTATGTGCCCCAACACAATTTGGAGCTGATCTCTAAGCATAGATTTGCCTTGGTCTATCTGGTGGCTAGGTATAACCACCAGTTGCATGGTGAATGGTGAAGTAAGGAGCTGATGACTCTGACTCTGTGCTCTGAGGACACTGATGCAGTTGACAGTGGTGCCACTTCCAGGAGGACCCAGCTACCAGGGGGTAGCAGAAGGTCAACCTCATCTCTTGGGCCCCACACTTCTGTAATCTGCTTGGTGGGCAAATCAACTCTTGGACCTGAATGGTGCTATATCCTACATGTGCAAAGGTTACAAGAAGTGGACATCCACATGTTCTAAGTATATGGTGATAAGCTTTCAGAACCGTTCCTCTGGTTTGTACAAGGTACTAGAGATGAGCGAATCATTCAAAATTTTATTCGGCGAACATTCGGCGAACTTTTCATAAGATTCGTATATTCGAAGAATATATTCGTTGACTCTGCGTACAAAATATACGCTATTATGTGCCGTTTAGCGAACATTCGCACACTAATAATGAACGTTCCGTTTTAAAAGGTACGCAACTTCTTTAAACACGTACGCATGAGCGTACAAATTGCGTACGAATCCTCAGCGTACTATTGTCTAGTGATTACGTAATATGCAGGCGCGCACAACGCTAGGCCGCGGAATACACTCCTCAGAGGCAGAGTGAATTTTTGAAAATGGCATCCAGGCGATCCTCAGCATTTAGCTCTGCAGAGCTGAAATACATGATCCGGCTGATGGACCGGCAGGATTATGATGGCACACCGACACCTGAACCAGCATAAAAAGGAGGTGATCCAGCAGGTGATCTGAGGCTTGCGCCATCATTTCGACACTGTGCGGACTCCGGGCCAGATCCAATGGTCCGATCTGAAGTTTAAATGCCCAGAGCGACATACTGACATCCCTGCAGCGATACGGCAGGGTGAGTAAGTTAACTAATATATTTGAAAAGTAAAAACATGTTAAAAAATTAGTGTACTGTATTGTATATATACCAGCAGTGAGTACCAATAATGAAAAAAAGTATAGAAGGACAACGTGGGCGTGCATAGTGCGCTGCAGAAATTTTCTTTCATGATAGGCCACGCCGCTAACTCGACCCAAACAAGTGAAGGTATTCTCAGATACGTGCCCCTTCCCAGTAATTTGCCTTAGGCTACTTTCACATATGTGGTGGTGATCCAGCAGGCTGTTCTGCAGTACTTGTCCTGCCAATTCCAGGCGTTCTTGCCGAATAGCGGCCAGATCAGCGCTGTCCCCCATTATTGTTAATGGTGCTGGCCGTTTTCCCGTTTATGTTAGGCAAATGCACTAGTGTGAAAGAACGTACCCTTAGATATATGCCCCTTCATAGTCAGCACTTCCTCCTCCTACACACAGACTCAAAGATGTGCTCATGCTGCAGCTAATGTCAGTGGGCGATATCAAAAGTATTCCCACCGCACCATGTTAACGATATTAAGAAATTTATTGCGACGATAATGATATCTATCACGATAAATACCTATTTAGAAGAAAAAAATGGATATGATATGGCCCTCCTCTCACCCATAATATCTTCATAGTAGTATAGTGTTAGTATTAAAAAGAGTCATCATATAACAATTGTGTACGCATTTATGTTCCAGACCAACGTCAACGACGGCGTCACCAGGGTCGCCGACACCGCCAGCATCATGCCCAGACGGCCCCTACAGTACCTTCAGCTTCTAGTAAGTGTAAACTTATTTAATTTATTTTAAATCCAAGCTACGTGGGAGTGCAGCTGCAGTGATATAAGAGCACTAGTGGTTAGGAATGGGATCATCCAGCCCTAAACTATTCACATGTATCAACATCAGAAGTTACAACTGTTCATTAGAGTTGAATGCAATGCCATTATTTAATGATTTTTGCATCATCAAAATATAAGCTAAATTTATGTTTTATCTTTTGTAGCTCCAACCGTCAGGGAGGAGTTTTCCCCTGGACCATGGGAAGACCACGCAGTATGGGTGTCCAGTAAGTACAAATCGCAAACTGACCATGTGTGGCCTTCTCAGTGATAAGTTCAAAGAAAAAAAGAAGGCTCGATACAGATACATGTCACTGAATAACTCGTTCCAGTAGATGTACCAAATATATAATGACATGCAATTGCTAAAGTATTCTGATCCAGGTTCTGGTTTTAAATTTTAGATTTTTTTTCGTGGGACAACCTCTTTAACTCGATCATACTAATTATATTACTGTTTCCACCCCTACAGATATCCCCACTGACTTTGAAGTGGAGGCAGCCTTACGCCGCTTCGGGACCAGGCTACACGCTGCCTCCCGGCTTATTCGCGGCCTGAAGCTGGAGGACCAAGAGCTGCAGGAGATGATAGCCAGACATTGGCAAACGCCGGCGTAACCTTTTTTTGTTTGTTTATTATATCATTTATTATTTGTAAAAAGTTATTATTTATTACTAAAATATTCTTGTAAAACGTGTTTTGAGTGTTTTTCTAACCCTTTAACACCTTCCTGACATAGTGTGAAGAAGACAGGGATGTAAGTTTAGGCCGAAGGCTGAAAAAATTGTCCCACGGCCATTTTCCCTTATCAATAAACATAGTGGTGTCTGCCGGCCGAAGTATTAATAAATTACGCACACTCTGGTTCACTGATTACAATTTACAGTAAAAGAAACAGGCTTGGCTTGTTTGAACAACAAGCCTGTACATTCTGCCTTGTAACATAGGCAGTGAAAATTATATATCAGCTTTTCATAGCTGCCCCGGCCAGTAGTAGTAGGGGACGGGGTATATCAGTAGAGAGTGATTGGTAAATACAACAAACTGCGGTGGAATATAACATTCTCCGCTAATGTAACTTGTAATAGGAGGCGGAGGTAAAAACAGTGTAACAATTTTATTTTTTAATTTAATTTCTTTCTTTTTTTTTCTTTTTTAATATATATATACAGTACAGACCAAAAGTTTGGACACACCTTCTCTTTTTTTTTCTTTTAAATATCTTTTTATTAAGGTATTCAAAAAAGGTAATGCAACAGTTGAATAAATATCAACCAAAGTGCAAAGCTGACGGTTATAGCGTTATATAGTCATTATGAATTGTATGAAAACAGGAGATTAATCATGTTGCATAAACTAGCATACAAACCATTAGTCAGAGGACAAGTAACCGTAATACCATTTTTATGTACTAAAAAGTTGAGAAAGGATGGGGAGGAAGGGGTAGGGAAAACAGGGAATAAGGGGAAGAGGTGTGTAAAACAGAAGGGAAATAAATCAGCGTACTATAAATACTGTCATGATTCCAGCTTAGATAATGCAGAAGGTATCTCCAAGATGTTACTGAGAGACAGCCAGCCGCCCATGCAAATTGAGTAACATTTCCACATTCAACACAGGAAGAACCCAAGATGTCTTGACCCACCAGTTGTGTTCTGCAGGGGGAGCATGTACTTCCCCTAGTACGAAGTGTGTGAACAATCACCTCATGTGTAATTTCGCCGTCAACCAAAGCTGCCAGATCTTAACATATTTCTGATGATTCCTGAGTTCCCAATAAGAAAGCTCTTCCAAACGAGCCACATCATGAACCTTATGCAACCATTGCTTAGTAGAAGGGGCTTCTATCTCTTTCCACTTTTGTGCTATTAGCAGCCTAGCACATGCCAACAATGGTCTAACCAAATTCCTTTTCTCTAATGGGATATCCTCCGATAGTAAGGAGAGCAGAGCAGTAGATGGCGTGCAAGGGAGAATAGTGTCACTTAACTCACATATTTCCCTAATGTGCGAAAAGATTCCTTTCCAGAATCCGTCTATCTTGGGACAAGACCACCATATGTGTAAGAAATTCCCTTTGTGCATTTTACATCTCCAGCAACTATCAGATGTGGTAATATACATTTTCCGCAATTTGTCGGAGGTGAGGTACCACCTAGAAATCAGTTTATACGCATTTTCTTGTATAGTCACACATCTAGATGTTTGCTTGGGAGCGAGTAATATGTTCTTTAGTTCCTTGTCACTGAACTGTTGGTCCAGATCCCTCTCCCATTCCTTAATAAAGTACAGAGAGCCTGAGCCCTCCACCTCTAGTAAGTTCTTACTTATTTTAGATATACGTTTGGTTGATGGTTTAATCTGATTTAGCAGCTGTTCAAACCACGTGAGGTCTGGTGAGGGTCTCTGGGACATAACAACCTTTTTTATAGCAGATTTAATATGTTCATAATGCAGAACATTGAGCCGGGGGATTTGTAATTTGGCTTCCATGTCCTTTTGACTCAGAAGCTCTCCGACATCATTTAGTAGTATTTCCACTTTTTTATTGCAGTTCAGTACTTGAGAAGGCAATGAATAATGTCTTGCTACCTCAGTGGTAAAGCAATCCCTGATTTCTATGAGAGGGGATGGATATTGCGTGCACAACTTGTGAATTTTCTCCTCACTCCACACCTGAAAAGTAGCATGTAGCAAAGTGCCAGCCGGAATGAATTTATTCCATTGTTTACAGTCTCCAAACACTATCGTTCTTAAAGGGCATTGTGCTAGATGCTTTTCTAACTCTATCCAAAGTTTATGTGGGCCTCCCCTGATCCATTCCACCACTCTCATCAGATGAACTGCCCTATAGAACCTCGATATGGAAGGAAAGCCGATTCCCCCACGGGCAAAAGGCAACTCCAGCAACTTATGTGAAATCCTAGGCTTCTTCCCTCCCCATATGTAAGAAGAGCAAATTCTGCTCATCTGAGTAAAGAAACTTTTTGGTAATCGAATAGGAAGTACTTGGAGCAGATAAGTTATTTTTGGTATTATAAGAGAGTTGTATATATTCCTCCGTCCTAGCCATGAGATAAAGGACGGCGACCAGGAGTTTAGGGTATCTGGGATCTTTTTTATTAGTGGTAGATAGTTATGGTTATATAATTGTTTCAGATCTGCCGTGATGTTAACTCCTAAGTATTTGATGGATTTTGTGGTCCATGTGAAATGGACACACCTTCTCATTCAAAGAGTTTTCTGTATTTTCATGACTATGAAAATTGTAGATTCACATTGAAGGCATCAAAACTATGAATTAACACGTGGAATTATATACTTAACAAAAAAGTGTGAAACAACTGAAAATATGTCTTATATTCTAGGTTCTTCAAAGTAGCCACCTTTTGCTTTGATTACTGCTTTGCAAACTCTTGGCATTCTCTTGATGAGCTTCAAGAGGTAGTCACCTGAAATGGTATTCCAACAGTCTTGAAGGAGTTCCCAGAGATGCTTAGCACTTGTTGGCCCTTTTGCCTTCACTCTGCGGTCCAGCTCACCCCAAACCATCTCGATTGGGTTCTGGTTCTGGCGTAGCGCCCCATCACTCTCCTTCTTGGTCAAATAGCCCTTACACAGCCTGGAGGTGTGTTTGGGGTCATTGTCCTGTTGATAAATAAATGATGGTCCAACTAAATGCAAACCGGATGGAATAGCATGCCGCTGCAAGATGCTGTGGTAGCCATGCTGGTTCAGTATGCCTTCAGTTTTAAATAAATCCCCAACAGTGTCACCACCAAAGCACCCCCACACAGGGGCGGTCTTGGCATTTCTGGGGCCCTAAGCGAAGTTATGTCCGGGGGCCCCCCCCAATGACATGTCACGCCCCTGATGACACGTCCTCTGATGACATGCCCCCCCCAATGACACGCCCCCCCACACATCAAAGACTTTTAACAATAAAATACTGTCAAACAATTAACTCACTGTTAAACAATGAAAGAATGTGTTTTTTTTCCACACTTATTGTATATCACTCTCCTATCTGGGGGTGAAGGTTGCCCACAGCCTATGGCGTGTCCCAGACTCCCAGCTCTCTATTGGCTGGGCTGGGACACGTGCTGGGGGCTGGGACACTGACGCGCAGCCGCAGAGTTTGTGTTCTGCTGTGTGGACCGGCCTCTCTGCGGCTGCGCGAGCTTCCTGCTACACTTCCGGACTTGAGAGTGAGCGGGTGCGGTGCGCGCACCCACAGTGAGGCCGGTCCGCGGGCCGTGGCGGACAAATGCCATGACAGCTGGGCGGGCGGTCTTGGGCACCAGCACAAGAGCGGAGCGTGGGGGCCCCCTTGGATGTCGGGGGCCCTATGCAAATGCATAGGATGCGTGGTGCCCAAGACCGCCCCTGCCCCCACACCATCACACCTCCTCCTCCATGCTTCACGGTGGGAACCAGGCATGTAGAGTCCATCCGTTCACCTTTTCTGCGTCGCATAAAGACACGGTGGTTGAAACCAAAATCTCAAATTTGGACTCATCAGACCAAAGCACAGATTTCCACTGGTCTAATGTCCATTCCTTTTGTTCTTTAGCCCAAACAAGTCTCTTCTGCTTGTTGCCTGTCCTTAGCAGTGGTTTCCTAGCAGCTATTTTACCATGAAGGCCTGCTGCACACAGTCTCCTCTTAACAGTTGTTGTAGAGATGTGTCTGCTGCTAGAACTCTGTGAGGCATTGACCTGGTCTCTAATCTGAGCTGTTGTTAACCTGCGATTTCTGAGGCTGGTGACTCGGATGAACTTATCCTCCGCAGCAGAGGTGACTCTTGGTCTTCCTTTCCTGGGGCGGTCCTCATGTCAGCCAGTTTCTTTGTAGCGCTTGATGGTTTTTGCGACTGCACTTTGGGACACTTTCAAAGTTTTCCCAATTTTTCGGACTGACTGACCTTCATTTCTTAAAGTAATGATGGCCCTTTGTTTTTCTTTACTTAGTTTTTTTCTTGCCATAATACAAATTCTAACAGTCTATTCAGTAGGACTATCAGCTGTGTATCCACCTGACTTCTGCCCAACACAACTCATGGTCCCAACCCCATTTATAAGGCAAGAAATCCCACTTATTAAACCTGACAGGACACACCTGTGAAGTGAAAACGATTTCAGGTGACTACCTCTTGAAGCTCATCAAGAGAATGCCAAGAGTGTGCAAAGCAGTAATCAAAGCAAAGGTGGCTACTTTAAAGAACCTAGAATATAGACATATTTTCAGTTGTTTCACACTTTTTTGTTAAGTATATAATTCCACATGTGTTAATTCATAGTTTTGATGCCTTCAGTGTGAATCTACAATTTTCATAGTCATGAAAATACAGAAAACTTTTTGTCTGTACTGTATATATATATATATATATATATATTTTTTTTTTTTTTTTTTTTGGGGGGGGGGGTAAAGGCTGAGGCTCCAAAACAAATTTAAGAATACTAAATAGAACAATTAGTAACGGTAACAGCAGCTACTCTCCTGTTAAACGTAGAAAACGGAGGCGGAGGTAGACAACAGTGTTTGGTTTTTAAAAGGGTTTTGGTTTGGAGACTTCGGGTTCACACAGCCCATGACATGACACAAGACGTTTGGCAGTAATGTTATGGGCCGGCTGACAGCAACAGTGGGAAGACACTCAGACTATTTCGGCCTACAAGACCTGATCTAATCAGCAGCCTCAGCAAGAGGAGTATGAAATTCGGATGTAATCCAGCCTTTTCATTTTTATAAAGGTGTTTTTTTGCACACTGCCAGGTGACAGTTTTGTCCTTTTGGGTGTCACCACCCCCCCAGCGGCACTAAAAACCCTCTCTGACATGACACTTGAGGCTGGGCAGGAAAGAAGCCCTAGTGCATAGTGGGACAGTTCCAGCCACTGTTGTAATCTGCCTCCCCAGAAGTCGAGGGGGTCTGAGAGGCTTTGCAAGCCAGACTGCAGGTACGCCTGAACCTGCTCATTGAGGTGGGTGATCTGGGCCTGCTCACTTGGCTGCAGCTGTTGGGAGGCAGAGAAAAATTGCTGCATCATACTAATTAGGCTTCACTGGCTGCTGCTGGTTGTGGCAGGAGGGGGATGACTCAGCCGGACCTCCTTCTCAGACACGCTGGCAGCAGGCTGAGCTGGCTAAAACCTGTGGCCAGGTTACTACATAGCTTCTCCCACAATTATGCTAATTTCTTCTCCCTTTCCGGTGGAGGAAAACAATCCCCCATGTTGTATTTATACCGCAGGTCCAGAAGCATTGCCAGCCAGTATTCGTCTGTCTGCCTTATTTTTAGGATACGCCTGTCGCTCCGTAAGCATGTGAGCATACAGCTCGCCATCCTGGCCAGTGTGCCCGAGGAGCCAGTTCTTTCCATCTCAGCCTCTCTCAGGGATACTTCAGTGTCCCTGAAAGTCTCATCATCGTCAGCCTCCAGACCCTCCAGCTGTGTCTCCTCCTCCTGGTCAACATCGTCATCCTCATTAAAATCCATCCCCCCTCCTCCCTCCTCTAACTGAAGCTCCTCCTCCTCCTCCTGCTTTGCAAGGGAACTTTGGCGTTGGGGCTTTCCTACAGTGACAGCATGGCGTGCAGACAGATGGCCAGGATTTCCTTCCCCCATTGCCCCCTGCTGCATGAGCGTGAGTGTCTTTTCCAGCAAAAATATTAGTGAAATTACGTCGTTCACACCGCAGCTGTCCCCACTGACCAATTTTGTGGCTTCTTCAAAGGGCATTAGAACAGTGCAGGCATCTCGGACCAGCCTCCTCTGCCGGAAATCAAAGCCGCACCTGCTCCCTATGGTAGAAGATTCTGGCTGCTGCTGGACAAAATCGTCCACTGCTCTACGCTGCTCAAGGAGCCGCTGCAACATATGAAGAGTGGAATTCCATCGGGTCGGCATGTCACCTATCAATCAGTGTGGCGGAAGTCCGTTTTGTCGCTGCAGTTCAAGCAGATCGTGGCGAGATACATATGAATGGCTTAAATGAGTGCAAAGCTTCCGCGACTTTGCCAGCACTGTGCGCAGGCCAGTGAATGTTTTGAGAAATCTCTGCACCACTAGATTTAGGACATGTGCCATACAGGGAGCATGCGTGAATTGACCCAGGTTTAGCGCTGCCACTATATTTGTCCCATTGTCACTCACTATCTTGCCCACTTCCAGCTGGAGACAGCCAATGCGCTATTTGCTGCTTCATGTAATGCAGCAAGCGCTGGCCTGTGTGGCTGCTACTGCCAAGACAAACTAAGTCTAACACTGCATGGTAGCATTTCCCCTGGCACATGTGATGGAAGGAGGAAGGTTCACTCTCTGCCCTGACGCTCCAGCAAGCGGACTGCCCGTGGAGATGGAAGCGGATAGTTGTTGGACTGCTGCAATCCTGGCTGGAAAATGCGTGGAGGTGCCAACAGCAATTGGCACGGTTGCTGGGGGGTTCCTACCTTGCTGCCACTAAATACATTCAGCCAGTGGGCAGTAAAGGACATGTATTGCCCCTGGCCGTAAGCACTGCTCCAGGTGTCCACTGTGACGTGCACGGTGCTGCAGAGAGACAGCTGCAGGGAGCGTCCAATATTGTATGCACGTGGGAGTAAACGGCGGGGATAGCTTTTTTGGAGAAGAAATGCCGGCTAGGGACCTGCCAGCGTGGCTGAGCGCAAGCCATTAGCTCCCTAAAAGCTGGGCAGTCAACCAGCTGGTATGGTAGAGACTGCACAGCCAGCAACTTTGTCAAGTGACCATTCAGTCTGCACACTGTCGGATTACTTATGGCGTAAAACTGCTTCCTGGCCACACACTCGGGAATGGATAGCTGCCGAATAAGAGGAGGTAGAGACATGCACACAGTGTGCCATGAAGTGTATGTACTAGTTACACCCCTGGATGCGGGCTGAGCTACGGCCCTGGATGCGGCCTGCCTGACAGAAGGGACCCCGGGAGAAGTAACCAGCTCTTTAGTATTAATGGGCTGCTCTAAATTGCCGGCATGACGCCGCTTCCGATGGTTCCACAGAGCAGTGGTCCCGTCATTTGTGGCTTTCCCACGGCTCAATTTCTGTTTATACAAATTACACATGGCCATACTGCTGTCCCCCGACAGAGTGGTGAAATACCTCCACACACCCGATGTGCGCCCTTCACAGCTGGCCAAGCTTGTAGCCCTTGCACGCTTACACACTGGTGCCAGCCCCACTATACTTGGGGTCTCGCTAGTTCCGAAGGAAGGGCTGGCCCTGGGCCTAACTCGCCTCTGCCCTCTGTTGCTGCCACTACTACTACCACCCTCCTCCTCGGAGATCAAACGCTCCTCTCCAGTCCGATCCGCCTCCCAGGTCCTCTGGTCTAACAATCAGATTCATCATCAGACTCCTCCCCACCACTTTTTTTGGACTGCAAATTAGGCTGTTTCCCAACAACTGACAATTCCGGGCAGTCCAAACTCTGACTGCCCTCTAAGAAATCCTTAGGGAGGCTGTCCTCTATAAGCACCAGATTATGCGGAGGGGTTCGGTGGCCTTTTATTTTATAAATTGCAGAAGGGACACCACTAGGAGGGACACAAAATGATGGGCTTTGCAGGATGAGTCTAACCCCTGGCTACATATGGATACTGTATCAGCAGATGACAGATCATCCGGCTGAGACTGAGATGAGCATGGCATCCACTCCACTACCTCATCCACTTTCTCCTCCACTACAATTTTGCGCCTTGATGGGTTAGCCCGGTGGAACACCGGCCAAGTATTGCGAATACTGCAAGTAGAAGCTCCGGCTACAGGTCCTTTGACACTGCTGCCCTGTGCTACCTTCTCGTTTTTTTAGAGCTCAAGGTCTGGCTGGAACTGGACCTCTTTTGCTTATCCATTCCAGACATTCTTCACTTCATGCTGGCCCTGCAGCTGGTGTTTGTCCCTGTCTCTCTCCCTATCTCTCTCCCTGTCTCTCTCCCTGCCTGATTAATTACTAGCCCTGCACTTGCCCTGCACTTGCCCTGCACTTGCCCTGCAGTAACCCTGCAATAACCCTGATGTGTAATATGGATTCCCTGAACAATTACACCCCAATTTCAACAACACAGGTCTCAGTGTCTCAGAACTTCACACACAGTGCTTCTGCTCATCTTAGCAGTCGCAGCAGAAGTGATGCGTCACTGGCTTACCGAGCCTGAGACAATCAGAGCAAGCCCTGCCCACTAGGTCAGGTGACCGCTTTCTTACCGGGCTTTTGCTCATGAATAACGAACTAACAGTAAAAGTTTGCTAATTACTTGTATTCATACGCAACAGCGTATAGAGTAACTTATACATAGCATTAGCGTACAATTTATCGGAGTACGTAGCGAATGCGTAGAAAGCCTTAAGAACATTTTCGAATCTTAACGGAGCGAATCACTTAATATTCGGATTCGCTTTGCAGCTGAAAATTTCCAAGATTCCAAACGAATCAACGAATAGATTCGCTCATCTCTACAAGGTACCATAGTTTGGTATTGGTGACTATGATGTTATGACCTCAAACAAAATTGGTTGCAGTGTTTGGTTTGAACAAGACGTGTCACAAACTGTGGTTTGGGATCACAGAGGTAACAATGGTAATGAAGAACAAGTTCAAATATAGAAATATGCAACATAGTAAGAAAAACTATACTCAAGAACAGAGTGGCAGAAGTCTGGAGTTTAAAGGGATTATCCATGCATTAGAGATGAGCGAATCTATTTGCCGCTTCGTAGATTCGATACGAATCTTGGAAATTTTCCGCTGCAAAGCGAATCCGGATTTTTTGAGATTCGCTTAGTTAGATTCGAAAATGTTCTTAAAGCTTCCTACGCATTCACTATGTACTTGTCCAATAAATTGTATGCTAATGTTACATATAAGTTATTTTATACGCTGATGCATACAAATTCAGTTAATTAGCAAACTTTTACTGTTCATTATTCGTGCGGCATAAAGCCCGGGAAGAAAGTGGTCACTTGACCTATTGGGAAGGGCTTTCTCTGATTGGCTCAGGCTCGGTAAGCCAGTGTTGCATCAGTTGTGCTGCAACTGCTGAGATGAGCGGAAGCACTGTCTGAAGTTCTGAGAGACAGAGAACTGTTTTGTTAAAATTTGGGTGTAATTGTTCCTCGAATCCATATTACACATATCATGGATACTGCAGGACCAGTGCAGGGCAAGTGCAGGGCCAGTGCAGGGCTAGTAATTAATTAGGCAGGGAGAGAGAGACAGGGAGAGAGACAGGGAGAGAGACAAAGACCAGCTGCAGGGTCACAGTCAAGTGAAAAATGTCTGGCATGGAAAAGCAAAAGGGTTCCAGCCAGACCTCGAGCTCCAAAAAAAAAGGAGAAGGTGGCACAGGGCCGCAGTGCCAAAGGACTTGTAGCCAGAGCTTCTACTTGTAGAATTCGTAATAGTTGGCCACTGTTCTACCAGGCTAACCCACCAAGGCGCAAAATTGTAGTGGAGGAGAAAGTGGATGAGGTAGTGGAGTGGATGGCACACTCATCTCAATCCCAGCCGGATGATCTGCTGTCATCTGCTGATACAGTATCATGTAGCCAGGGGTCAGACTCAGAGCTTTCCTCCTGCTCCACCATTCCGCTCCAGCAAAGCCCGTCATTTTCGTATGCAATTTGTACGCTCATGCGTACGTGTTCACATAAAGTTGCGTACCTTTAACAACTGTACGTTCATTATTAGTGCGCGATTGTTCGCAAAACACCACATAATAACATATGATTTGTATGTAGCTTCTCCAAATAGATTTGTATGAGGTACGAATCTTTTGAAAAGTTCGACGAATATTCGGCGAAGCGAATTTTGAATGATTCGCTCATCTCTACCATGCATATTCAGCTCCCTAATCAACCTTGGCTGTGGAGTGATGCAACTGTACATTGGGCAGTTAGTTGCCAAAACCAATTCTATTTAACAAAACCCATTTACAATACTTGTTGGATGATGAATGGTTACCTCGGCATCCCAACCACACACATAATTGTGTCTCTCCATGCCCAGTGTCAGATTGGATTGGAGAGTATGACTGGACAACTCTTTTAATTTGCAAAATAAGCATATTGCTGAAAACCGGAGTAAGGTTTGATAATATCTATTTGCAGAAATGTCAGGAGACCCTGCATATTCCTTACTTAATTAGGTAAGCAATAGTTACTCTTTATTACAGGCCAAATAATGGAATATGTACATTTTTAATGGAAGAGACATGGAAAATGTTAATCAAAAATTTGCATCATTAGTGGCTCAGTTTTCACCTGATGCTGAAGAAAATGAACTTGCAGTGGGAAATAATGATAAGAAACAAAATATTACTATAGTAATTTGAAGACTAGAAGGTGGCTAAAGCCTGAAAGACATTATTAAAAGGCACAGTATTATGAGTAGGTAAGTGAAGACTTTATGTGATTAACTGCAAGTATCTGGTTAGCAGCCACTTTAGTCAGAAATCATTTTGGTTTAGCATAAATTTGAGAAAACAGCTTTTGTGCTGAAGAAACATCAGAAGATGATTTACAAAATGATTCAAGTAACCTCATTTGGAATCTGTAGGAGACAATCACGTCAGTGAGACAAACCCATCAATCTGAAGGGGTAATTTTAAAAAAATGATTACTTAGAATTTGCTCACTTGATTTAGCCCATAAAGGTAAGTAGATCTAATTTTAACCCTTTCCATACATGGAATACTGCTTTTTTATGCCATAACTTTTAATAAAGAACATATTTTACAGGCGTGTACTAGGAAGTGAAACCCAGTCCTTCTGTATAGCAGGCAGGAACCTTATCCACTACTGTATAGAAAGGTTCTGTAGTAAAGATAGGCCTAAATAGTATTACTGTTTTCTTCACATCCATAATAGTAACTGCATAGTAATGCTATTTAGTAGCTGTTAGACTGAAAATCCTACATAGGTCCCTGTATTTAAACTCTTTGAAGCTCCTCTGGAGCTTCTCCTTTGTTATATATGTTTCAGCTTCATCTGGTTTCCTAATTATCCAAGACAAATAGCAACTGGGGCTTACTTCATCTAGAGTACCCTGTCTTTAACATTTCAATCAGTCTTCCTAATAACAGAATGATTACCAGTGACTTCCTATATTTCCTAGGTAACTATTTTTCCAACTCAATTTGCAAAAGAAAAGCAGTGGATTGGCATGAAGGTGATGGAGAAAGAGAAATGGTGAACATGTCAAGATGACAATACATATTTCATGGTTAACAGGATGAGTGGTACGTGCCACAACTTCTGCTGGCTACTCCTGCCTTACTGAATAATTTGCTCCTTTCACAACTGGATCATGAGAATCAACCCCAGCATGGCTTGAAAAGCATGTTACATAGTCAGTTCTCTCCAGATGAACAGAATTACCTGACCACCATATGTTTAAGGTAAATACTTCCAATATTCAGTTGTACATATAATTACCTAATTAATGCTTGTAATATTGCAATATTTTAAAGCTCTTCTATTTACATAGCCGCTTCTAGTAAATCAGTAGCCTAAATGGCTCTGCCAACATAATTGTTAGATTGTTATGTAATAATGTTGCTTCTGGCTGTAGTTGTGCATTGCATAGCTATAGCATATTATTATTTTTAAATCATTAGTAAATTTGCATAATGTTGGTCTTTTCACATTTAACAAGCATGTGCAAGTAAATGCATGACTATAGGTTTCATTCAGTGCAAAGAAATAGAACTGAAATAGACATGTTTTATAGAGAGATTAGAAATAAACAATAGAAAGAGTAGAAAGAGATAAAGAGATAGATAGATAGATAGATAGATAGATAGATAGATAGATAGATATGAGATGGATAGACAGATAGATAGTAGATCGATATAAGATTAGATAGATAGATATGAGATAGATCGATATGAGATTAGATAGATAGATATAAAGTAATTAAAACGTGTAAAGGAATCATACTGTGGCATTGATTCTTCTGTTCTTATAATGTATGAGAAAGAAGAAAGATCCAGGTATTTATTCTAAAGTGCTTACAAAGCAAGTATGTACCAAACCATTTGGCAAACGTATGCACAAAAAAACAAAACCTAGGAGATTGTTTCATGTCGCCTGGAGACGTTTTCCTGGCAGTTCATGGTGAGTCCTGTACATAGAATGTGCTGTTCGGTTCTGTGTACAAAGCAATAGCAAAATAGACAATACAATTATTAAATCTGTATAATTCTTGTAAAAATAATAAACTTTATGCAAGTATACTGTCCTCTGTAACAGTATAAATCTACCAGAATAATTTGGTTTATCTTTACTCCAAAGCAAAATGCCATAAATAAACCATTGGTCTTGACCTTACACCCTATTAATGCTTGGTATGCTGGCTCAGTATCACAAAGCTTAATATACATTGTGGTATAGATATACGGTACTAATAATATGCTCAAGTACAATTTAATTTGTGGTTGTTTTTAAATCATATTGATGCTTTTTACATATTAGGATCTGCATACATTATGGTCAAGCCTACCATCAGATGTATACTCTCAGTACATATGTGTCTAATGAAGGGCTGTGACTAAAGCCATACAGTGGTATCCATCAGCTAAGGGATCTTGCAAGTAAAATCAGAAAGTCACACTACATACACTGTAGCTTCAGTCTTAGAGTGCACACACACAACCATATGTATTTTGCGGTGCGCAAAACATGGATCTACAAAACACGGATGACGTCGATGTGACATCCATCTTGCATCCACCTTTTGCAGACCCATTGATTTCAATGGGTCCGTGAACCACATTTTCCACCAATTATAGCACATGTTCTATCATTTGCAGAATGGATGTATGGATGTCTTCCGTGTGCTTTCCGCATCCATATGTCTTTCCCGTAAAAGGTGAAACATATCCTATTCTTGGCCACCAATGCAGACCCGGGCCTATTGAACTCATTAGGTCCGCCGAAAAACATGCGACATGGACGTCACACAGATGTCTTCCGTATTTTGCAGGTGCGCGATTTGTGGACTGTGTGAATGCACCCTTAGACGCAGGATGTGATTTCTGGATCCTGTTAAAAAATCCATCTATTTTTTTAGTCACTTATTTTCTATTTCTGTATTACATCTCACCGTATATTTGTTCTATAGGCCGGATTCATATGTTCGTATTACAGATGTGTGTCCCGGACCGACCACAGTCTACAGACAAGAACTTACAAGCATTATAGATCCCAATTATGCTGTGAATTCTTGTCTGTAAAACCATGGTCAAACTGGGACACATAACCAGAATACAGATGTGTCTGTAATACGCTCATGGCTTTAATCCACCAAAAACTGGATCTGTTCTTTCATGTTTTTTAAAGCACATGTGAGACCTATGTATACTAGAAATATCCAAGGCTTATTTGAAGACAAATTAATTGTTGAGGAAATTTATATTGCACACTTTCACAAGGATTATCTTTCTCTGACTTTGCTTTCATTGTTATTATATACTAAACTGCACAGTAAATGCTTTATAGAGCAAACTATTACAGATAAAATATATTCACCATTCATACTGTACAGTTATTCTCTTGTTTTCCGTTCAGTAGAAGTTATCTGTTTCAGTGAAGTCAGAATTGTACACACAATCACATACTAATCCAACCTGTGTAATGTGTATATTGGAAAACATGAGAAGAAGAAAAAAGCTATGAAGAAATGCATAGCACTGAAGTAAAAAATAAAAAGATTGTGCATTTGTTAACACTTGAGCTATGGCTCCTTATTATAGTTGTTTAGCAAACCATAGGAGATGCTGTTTACTATGCATTACTTTACTTTTCCTCTCCATATTTTGCTTTGTGTGTGTGAATATGTGTGTGTGCACTTGTATGTCTATGCATCGGTGTGTGTTTGTGTGCATGTGTGTGCATATGTGAGGGTAACATTTGTTGAAATTTGTCTAATTTATTGTAAATTAGCACTGTAAATATTAACCATTTTCTGAAAAATATTAATGGTCTGAATATTCATTGACTAATGGTAAAAAAAAACTCTGATCCAGGATCCAGAAAATGACTTATTGTTTAAATTATGTTTTTACATTTAACATATTTTTAAAGAATGTTTTATGATGTTATTTTTATTTTCGATGTCAATATCTATATTCATACCGAAAACATAAAATCCTGCAGTTTTCGCACTGGCCACTAAGCCAAATAATAGACCACTTCTTGGTCTGTACAGATCACTTCACTGCAGTTACCTGCTTATTTGTTATTCCAATCCTGCCTGTAATGATATCACCTCTGTATATAGATAAGGCAGGATCCACCATTCACAATGGGCGATTATCAAAGATTATCTATTCGTTCCTTGTACAATGACCTAGAAGATTGTAAAGCAATTTTCTTAATGCTTTCTAAATGCTGTTAAGAACAGCTCAGGCAAGATGGCCGCCCCCATAATAATGTTCGGGGAATAGACAATATACATTTGCAATCAGGAAATAAAATCATTTGAAAAAAGAAGATGTGTTGCTAAATGGTTTTAACTGGCAGATAACATTTTTTATAACAATCACTATGGCAACCGAGAGAAAGCTGGCGTTCCTTTTATTTATCTTTTTTTTTTTTTTACTGGCAGCCTAAGAGCTTCCAGTATCGGTTGTGCAATTCCGGTCTGAATAACCTGCCCTGAAAAGTTGTAGATGACACTCTGGGGTCTTCCAGGACTGAATGCAACTCATTTCAAACTCTTAAAAGCCAGTCCAGTATTATTAATCTTAAAGTGACAGCGACATACACGGCTATGGGCTATGGCTGCTGGTGGTGAAAACAGCTTTTCTAAAAACAAACCACTGAAGGATTTTATATGTTTTAAAAAATAGTCTGAAAAATACCTGGGGTTATGTGGTTCTCTCTCCGAATTTTTTCTGTCTTCTGATCTTAAAAATGGCTGATGCCATTTTGAGAAATTAGACTGAATCAATTCACCAAAAATTTCTATTTTGAGTTTATCCAATTAATATATACAAATGTGTTATCCCCACTATTACAAGAACCCATACAAGAGTCATTACATGTAGGTGAGAACAGCATAAAAACATTTTTTTTTATTTTATGCATTCCACCATCATTAAAAAGGAATAGTAATTTTATATAACTCAGGATGGAGCATAAAAATGTACAACTGGTTGCACATTTACACGGCCTCCAAAAGCTACGTAGACTTACCACAAAAAGAATATGTATAGCTGACAAAATGCAATGGGGTAAAGACAAAAAACTTTGGTTTGTCAAAACTTGGTTTCATTCTTAATAAGTTAAGGATATTTTTTAATGAAAGTATACAGAATGCCATAGACTGTATTCCACTAATGGATTTCAACAATGGAAGGACTAATGTGTCAGAATGACTTCACTGTCCAGTTCAAAAATCATGGAGCAATTCAGACAACACATGGGACAGATTTACTAATCCTATACATGGCATAAAATTAAACAGGCGGTCTAGACAAGCATCAGATTTATCACAGGGGATCAGTCTGGATGATAAATCTGGTGTAGGCATAGACACTTTTGTCTAATTCTACAGCAACTATTGGTTGGCTTAGAGCTGTATTATATTGCATAATGTTCAGGCAGTGCAAGCGCCAATGGGTGATAACACATTCATTATGCTTATTTGCACTGGCCTGATTAAATAGTCCAATGCAAACAGAATGTGGGAGTTAGATCGCTACCGCAGTCGTCCCTCCCTTATTCGGTTCTATTGATTACCTAATTAGATGAGGAGACGGGCTGTCGATAATTGGGCATAATTTATCCTGAGAAAAGATGCCCTTCATTTGACAAATGAAGGTTTTCTTGATTATCGGCTGATCGGCCACACGATTATATGGACGTGTTATTAGGAATAGGACTGTAAACACCAATTCCCAATACTTGGCACAAAAATCACGCAGTCTAATAGGGCCTTTAATTTATGCAGAATTTTACGTCAGACGTGTGCTGCAATTTTGGTGCACAATGTTGTGTATAAGGCCATCCCTCTTTCTCATAAAACCACACCTTTTTTTTAAATCAAGCCATGCCCCTTTGCAAACTAAATGCATAGATTTCTCTAAAACTAGATGCACCAAATTGAGAAAATTCTGTTGCAATTTACGACAATGTCTACATGTACATTAGTAAACGTGGGCCATATTAATTTTTGAAATTTGCAGTTAACACAGCTCCCCAGTATGCAGATTTAGATTAAACTATTTTTTAAAGAAAACAACATGTTTGTATATTTATTGCTTATTTCATCTGCGTTTTATAGATTGTAGAGACAAATCCTAAATGGAGGGTGGGTAAAAAATGAAGCTAGTGAATTTAGGAGTAACACAGGCAACTTTTCATCCAAAAACCCAAAAAAATTAGATGTAGTATTCACCCATTAATCAAACAGAAGCTATTCACTTGTAGCAAGCTTCAGAGTCAACTGATTTTTTAGAACCTGATTTTCCAGGTAAACATTTTTTCACTTCTCATCTGTAGTTTGACTGTGCATTTATTTGCAAATGCTGGTGCAATGACATGTTTGTTTCAGTGACTAGGATGAATGCCAATTGCTTGAGCAATTAGATTTGCCACAGACATTTGGATAGATGTTTTTCAGTGTGTGGATACAGTCTCAACTAGTAAAACAGATTCTTATTGTTAAGACAATTTGTCTTAGTGCACAGCAATAAGAGTGATTAAAATTGGCAAAAATGCTTAGAACGCTTTCTATTATAAAATGTACTTTATACCTTTCCTGTGTTAGAAAGAAAGTTGTTTTCACCAGAGATGCAGGTTTGGAGCTGTAGTACTAGTGTAGAAAGAGTGCACGGCGTTGCTCGCATTACCTCTCCTTCCTATCATGTGTCAAGTTAAGCATTGCCACACCGTGTTGGAGCTGATTGGCCTGGGCGAGAGTAGCCACACCGAAGTTGCTAAAGTACATTAAGTACCGAACGTCCCTCGGTGATGTCACAGACCCAATACTGACAGTACCCCCCTCTTACGCCCCCTCCTACACAAAGCCGGCTTGGAAAGAAATTTCTTCAGTAAGAGAGGGGCATGAATATTCTCTGCAGATTCCCAAGACCTCTCTTCAGGCCCGTAGCCCTTCCAATACACCAAATAGAACATCTTACCCCTGATGATCTTCCTGTCCAGGATGTCCTTGACTTCAAATTCATCATCCATAGTGATATGAGGAGGATTCTGTGAAGTGCCTTTGCAGAACCTGTTAAAGACAGCTGGTTTAAGTAAGGAAACATGAAATGTGTCGGGAATCTGCAAGGTAGCTGGTA
The DNA here is from genome assembly GCA_900303285.1 of Rhinella marina. NCBI lineage: Eukaryota > Metazoa > Chordata > Amphibia > Anura > Bufonidae > Rhinella > Rhinella marina. The sequence goes on from ONZH01016434.1 coordinate 22,030, forward strand.
GCTTGAGTTTGTAGGCAACAGGATTAATCTTCCTGATTACTGGAAATGGTCCCAAGAATCGCAGCGCCAATTTGTAAGAAGGAAGTTTGAGACGGATATTTTTGGAATAAAGTCATACCTTGTCTCCAATGGCAAACTGAGGAGGAGGTCTGCTGACCTTTTCATCTGATCTGCTGTTCTCAGAAGAGATTTCTGACTCAAACCAGACTCGAGAGAACTGCTCCACATAAGAATCTGCCGCAGGAACCCCCGAGGAAGGCTGCACAGGAGGAGGAACACTCGGATTTCGACCGTAGACCACAAAAAATGGAGATTTACCTGTGGCTTGGCTGACTCGATTGTTGTGAGCAAACTCCGCCCAGGGAAGAGGATTCACCCAGTTGTCCTGATGGGCATTGATGAAATGTCGCAGGAAGTTGACCAGTATTTCTTTAATGTGCTCCACCTGGCCATTAGACTGTGGGTGGTAAGCAGAGGATAAGTCTAAAGACACATTCAAGGACTTACATAAAGATCTCCAGAAGCGGGAGGTGAACTGTACTCCTCTATCCAAGACAATGTGGTGAGGAAATCCATGCAGACGGAAAATATGAAGAATGAATAGCTCAGCCAGACGGGGAGCAGAAGGCAAACCTGGAAGCGGAATAAAATGTGACATTTTGGAAAAACGGTCAACGACAACCCAGATAACTGTACAACCATTTGAGACAGGTGAGTCTGTCACAAAGTCCATACCAATATGCTGCCAGGAGACCTCAGGCACTGGCAGTGACAACAATAAACCTGCCGGTCTGGATCTAAGAGATTTGTTCTGGGCACACAAGGTACAGGAAGTCACAAAGTCTCTAATATCAGTTGACATGGATGGCCACCAGTCGGAAGATGAGATTCAAGGTCCTACGTTGACCTGGATGGCCAGCAATCTTGGATGCATGTCCCCACAGCAAAACTTTCCTTCGTTTGGACTCTGGAACAAAGATCTTACCTGGGGGAACCTTGGACAGGTCAACTGGAGCCACTGGGACTACTTTAGTTGGTTCAATGATGAACTTGGGCTCGTCTTCCTAATCCATGGTTTCAAAGGACCTGGAGAGAGCATCAGCCTTGGTATTTTTGTCAGCAGACTGGAAATGAAGCTGGAAATTAAATCGGGTAAAGAAGAGACACCAACAAGCCTGACGAGGATTGAGCCATTGAGCCTTCTGCTAGTAGGTCAGGTTCTTGTGATCAGTGTAAATTATGACTGGCAGAATAGAACCTTCCAGAAGATACCTCCACTCCTCTAAAGCTATCTTAATTGCCAAAAGTTCCCTGTCTCCAATGGAATAGTTTCTCTTGGCAGCAAAAAATAACCACAAGGAGACATACGACCTGAGGCATTTTTCTGTGACAGAACCGCTCCGGCTCCAATGGAGGATGCTTCCACCTCCAAAAAGAAGTATTTGTTGGATTCTGGGCGGCTAAGGACTGGGGCTGAAGAGAAGGCCTTCTTGAGGGAAGAGAATGCCGTCTCTGCTTCAAGGGACCATTGTTTGGGATTGGCACCCTTCCTGGTCAGAGCAGATATTGGAGCAGTCAAAGTAGAAAAATTATGGATGAACTGTCGATAATAGTTAACAAAACCTAAGAACCTCTGTATTGCCTTCAAACCGGATGGACGGGGCAAGTTGAGCACTGCAGCCACCTTTCCTGGATCCATTTTAAGACCCTGATCTGAGATGATGTATCCCAGGAAGGGCAGGGATGACTTTTCGAAGACACACTTCTCCAGTTTAGCATATAGACGATTTTCTCATAACCGTTGTAAGACCACCTGCACATGCCTGCTATGAGTTCTGATGTCCCTGGAGAAAATAAGAATATCAGCCAAATAGACAACAACACAAGAATAGAGCAGATCACGAAAATTATCATTGACAAACTCCTGGAAGACAACAGGGGCATTACTGAGGCCGAAGGGCATAACAAGGTATTCATAATGGCCGTCCCTGGTATTAAAAAACGTCTTCCATTCATCACTCTTACAAATACGTATTAAATTGTATGCCCCCCGCAAGTCCAGCTTAGAGAAGACCCTGGCCCCACAAAGTCTATCAAATAACTCAGAAATTAACGGTAACGGGTACTTATTCTTTATTGTAATCTTATTCAGACCACGGTAGTCTATACAAGGGCGAAGAGACCTATATTTTTTCTTCACGAAAAAGAACCCAGCCTCTGCTGGTGAAGAAGACTTCCTGATGAAACCCCTCTCGAGATTTTCCTTAATGTAATCTGCTGTTGCCTGTGATTCAGTGGGAGACAGAGGATAAACACGACCCCGAGGAGGAGATGTTCCTGGCAGAAGATCAATTGGGCAATCATAGGGGCAATGGGGTGGTAGTGTCTCAACCTCCTTTTCATCAAACACGTCCGCAAAGGAATGATAAGCCACCGGCAAGGCCTCCAGACCTTTATGGCCAGATATAGAAACTTTAGGTTGAATAGAACGTAAACACTTGCCTTGGCACAGGTGTCCCCATCGAAGAACTTCGCCTAAGCTCCAGTCGAGTACCGGATTGTGCATCCTAAGCCAAGGCAACCCCAGCAAGAGAAAATGGTAGAACATACAGAGAAATCTTCTCAAGATATAATAATCCTACCTGCAGTTCCAATGACTCAGTGACGAACTGTACTGGCTCCGTCAACACTTGTCCGCCGACAGCTGTCACCAGCAGGGGATTCTTCAGCAGGCGTACAGGAATGTGATATTGATTCACCATAGCTTGGTTTATGAAGTTCCCCGCAGATTCAGAATCCAAGGAAGCGGATATGGAGACCTCCAAGAAATAGAATGACAGGTATTTGGAGAGTTGAACAGTTTTCGCCTAGAGCCACCTCCCTCAATGACCATAAGCTCTGGAGTTTCCCGACTTCTGGGGACAGCTGCGGACACGGTGACCTGGACCACCACAGTAGAGACAGAGTCCAGAAGACTTACGATGGCGACGTTCCTCATCCGAGAGCCAGGTGGAATTTACCTGCATAGGTTCAGGATCCGGAAAGGAGGAGGTTAACGGAGGCTGAGATGCATTTGACCTAGACATTCATTGTGGAAGTCTTTCTCCCGACTGACCTCACGAGCCCGCTCAGAAAACCGTATATCAATTTTTGTAGCCAGAGAGACCAGAGACTCAAGGGAAGTGGGCACATCACATCCAGCAAGTTCGTCCTTAATACGTCCGGACAGACCCTCCCAAATGGCCGCTACCAAGGCCTCCTCATTCCATGACACTTCAGTTGCTAAGGTGTGGAACTGGATCGCATACTGACCCACAGACCAGCTCCCCTGATGGACGTGCAGCAGAAAGGAGGCTACAGAAGAAGCTCGACCTGGCTCTTCAAACAACCGCTTGAAAGAGTCCATAAATAGAGCCACATTACTGGTGATGGGTCCAGATCTCTCCCATATTGGATTTGCCAGGCCAGGGCCTCTCCCTCGAGATGAGAGATGATGAACGCCACTTTAGCTCTTGTGTGATTAAGGGGGTATGTTTGCCAAAAATGTTGCGTGACCTCTGCAGCCACTCACTATCCTCATTGGTATACTGCTTAAGATATAATTGGATGTACCAGTCACGTACCATACACCTGCACTTCACCACTGCATCTGCATTTAAACAGTGGGATAAGGACTGGACTGGCTGCACAGTGCACTGCACTGGTGGAAGATATGAGTGTGTAGTCTTTTTTTCAGCATTTGGTTGGTAAAAATTCAAATTATTTCAGACAATTTAAACATTGTTCTATCGATCACCTTATAGGTAGATCTACTTTGTGCAGCCCATTTAGAAAGGTACTCTCATGCATTTTGACATCAATAGAGGTGAGTGTTACTGGTAGCTCCTGTGATTAAATGTTGCTAGTTGATTGAAATATTCTCCAATTGTAGATGAATCATTAGTGTCCAATCATTTGGTACACTTTTTAAATCTCTTTCCACTAGAAACAAATAGTAGAAAAGAAATTCCAGCACAAGGAGGTTGCAAATAACAAAGTCCAATATTTTGTTGCAGCATAATTCAAAATAGAAACCCACGCAGCTAGGCTTACATGTCTAAGGCCAAGTCCTTGGTAAACTTCTGATTAAGGGTGCTGCCACACATTCAGTTTTTTATGCAGTTTTTGAAACCAAAACCAGGTGTTGAGTAGAATCAAGGAGAAGTTGTCTCTGTCCTTAATAATGTCTCTCCCTTTATGAATCACTCCTGATTTTGGCTTCCAAAACTGCTTAAAAAACCTGAATATGTGTCAGCAATCCTAAGAAATTAAAAAGGACTAAGCTGCACCTGTTTCCAATTGTTTTTTTTTTAATTTTGTTGCAATAAAACATTGAATTTCAATAATTGCAATATCTTGTGCTGGAATTCCTTTCTGTTACCACACATCTTTTCATGAAGTTCATTTGTGCATTTTTGTTGAATTACATCACCTTTATATGTATACTCACTGTTTAAATGTACATCAAATATGTCTACATACTGTATGTTAATATAAAAAAGTAATACATTTGGTCAAATAAAGATGATCTTCAGTCATTAAACCCCTTAGATGACATGGTGAATGAACCTGGCATCTATGGTAACGGAATGAGGAGGCTCTCTGTCTCAGGTCATGGGCCCACCATAATGTGATTGTAGGAGGGCCAATGCTTAAAAAAAAAAAATTAGATGGAGGTCTAACAATGGCTCTATGGTCTGCTATAGCGTAATTAAAGCTTTTTCTCCAATTCACTTGAATTGAATAAACAGCTGTAATTACCCTGCACAACCACTACAAAGTAGCACTTTAAGCAGCTGATTGCCAAGGGTGCCAGGTGTCAGACCCCAATCTTATATTGATGACCTGTCCTGAGCATGGGACATCAATATCTATAGCCTGGAAAACCCCTTTAACTACCAAGCTAGGGTATGTCCTTAAAGGGACATTACCATCAACATTTTTTTCTCACATATTAAAAGCATATATCTGCAATTTATACTTCAATTTTTTTTTTTTTACAACGAAATAGGTGAATGGTTTTCTGGATTTCTGCATGTAGTCGCTGCATGTATTCTACTTCCTGTCTTGGCTCTTTAGCATCCTCTTTTGTTTGGACTTTTAGCACAATAAATAGCCTTTTTAACTAAGACCATTCACTGCAGTCATAGAGATCTCTCCCCTGTAGAGACTCCATTAGACCATCACACAATACACTAATAAGTTCAATGCTCTTCTTTGAGTTTCTTTATCAACACCTAGAAAGAGAACAATAGAACTGTCATACTGTTATCCCAATTATACAATATACTTTCTTCCTTTTATAACAGATAGCATCTTTCCCTCACAGCAGCAGTAAAATAGCAATAGAATTTCCATCTATATTGGAGTTTTATCTCTCTTTGCAGACTGTACAGTATTTTGTTTTTAACTTTGTTTTTAACTTTCAAAGTTATAGCACTGCCAAAATTTATTTAAAAACACACTTTTTTAGCAACATTGAGTTAAAAAAATAGAGTTAAAGAAAATATAATGTTGATGTGTATTGAGAAAATTTATAATAAAATACGACAAAAATGCACATGGTCTGATGTTTAAATCTTAAAATTAATATCCAATAATATAATTTCTCACATTTATGTGCCTCATGCAATCAGTGTTATCTCTTGCAATCTTTAGGCTTATTATTGTAGTTAAGATGTGTATCACATTAAATGACCTGCACTTAACCCCTTAGTGACCTCCAATATATCTTTACAGCAGTCACTAAGGGGCTTTGCTTTCACATGAGAGTCAGATCCTGCGCTAATGGCCCTAATCAGCAGAAGTGTTGATCCAGGCTGTTTAACCCCTTAGATTCCATGATGAATAGCGACCATGGCAGCTAGGAGGTTACAGAAGGAGCTATATGACTGAAATCATACTGACCTGGTAAATAAAGTTAGCATGCTATTTATGCTGAAAAATGAATGTTACAAAACTTATAACAGAAAAATCAGCAGCAGTATTGCTGTTTTTTCCACTCCCACCACCAGAAAGAGTTAATAAAAGTTAATCAGTAAGTTGTGTGTACATTAAAATGATGCCATTAAAAACTACAAGTTGTTCCGCAAAAAACAAGCCCTCATATGCTTACATAGAATGAAAAAACACCTTATAGCTCTTGGAATACAACAATCAAAAAAATGAAAAAAAAATTGCTTGGTCACTAAGGCTGAAAACAGGCTGTTCACTAAGGGGTTAATATAATGTTACAGGCCAAGAAGCCAACAGAAATGTCTATTATTGTAAATGGCACTGTGTTAACAGATTATCAGTAAAGGTATTTACCTTATCAGATTTCATGTTAAGACAGTTCTCAGGCTCTTGAACATAATAAAAGAGTTAAGCAACACAACATTGTGTAACAGATTTAGGCTAGTTTCACACCTGCGGCATCGGACTCCGCCAGAGAGGCGGCCGGAACAAAAGTACAGCATGTTGTACTTTTGTTTCAGCCACCTCTCGGCAAGGTTTGCCCTCCTGCGGCCGGATCCGTTGCCCGCCCCATTACAGTCAATGGGGCCGGAGCGTAGTTCCGGCCCCACAAGTGCACCTGCGGAGGTGTGAAAGTACCCTTAGAAAGATTAAGAAAGATTCATAGTGTATTGGCAAGTTAAAAGGATATGGCTAACTCAATAATGATTTTTTTTTTTTCGCCTTGCCTTTTCAAATTCTAATTATGCAACAAAGGATTTATACGAGTAGTCATAACTAGATACTACATATCAATTGGGAAATGATTATTGCTAATCATTAAAGTGCAATTTATTCCATGGCGCTGTACATATGAAAAGGGATGTACATATGAGTTACAAACTGGTACAGAAGAGAGGACCCTGCCCACAAGTGCTTACAATCTACAAAGGATGTGTTGGTGTACAGAGATCCAGAGTGTGGGGAGTGCAGAGGAGAAATTGTGGGAAGTGCAGATATGAGTAGAGTAGAGTAGAGAAGGAGGTCTTGTGAGGATCGGAGATTGCATGTGAGAATGTACCAGGAGATCAAGGCACAGATGTATTAAGGGGATAGGTTGTTCAAGGAAATTTGGAATTATTTGGAATTTAGAATCTAAGTTTTTCTAAACTTCCGACCAAATTCCGCTTCGGATGCTTTGCTTCTTTTAACACTAGTCCTCATCAGTTCTTTCCTGTGTGAGTGTAAATACACAGATATCCGTCAGTCACTGATTAGGATGGCCCACATGACTCTTTTATATAAATAAACTAGCAGAAGGACGCGGCTTCGCTGGGGTATATTTCTATTTCTATTTCATTTAATGTTTGTGAGTGTCACTAAAAAATATCGAGAGTGACGTCTACAGCACCCCGCCTCCTTAACAGTGACCTCCACAGCCCCCACCCCTTAACACTGACTCCCCCCACAGTGCCCCATCTCCTTAAAATGGGACCTCCACAGCAGCCCACCCCCTTAACTTTGTCCTTCACAACAGTCTGCCCCTTTAACAGTGAGTTCCACAGCATCAAACACTCTTGATAGTGAACTTCACAGGAGCCCATCCCCTTAACAGTGACCTCTACAGCACCCACCCCTTAACACTGACCATAGGTTACAGTCCCCTTAACTGACCTCCACCATTCCTGGCCCGCTTGACAGAGACCTCCACAGTGACTGCACCTTTAACAATGACTGTCACAGTACCCCACTCCCTTAACAGTGACTTCACAGTACCCCACTGCGCCTTTAATAGTGGCCTCCACAGCCCCCTCCTCCCTTAACAGTGACCTCCACAGTGCCTGCCCCTTTAAGTGTGGCCTCCACAGCAGCCTGTCCCTTAACAGTAACATCCACAGCACCCTCCCCTTTAACTGTGACCTCCACAGCAGCCTGCCCCTAGGGTGGCCAGAGCTCTGGTTTTAGGCCGGACAGTCCAGCTTTCAGACTCTCTGTCCTCTGTACGGCGCAGGGCCTGGATGGACACAGGGATATCCTTTTGAACATCTCACTCTCACACTCAGCTCACTGTGCAGTCTGAGCGTGAGATGCAGGGAGAAAGTGCAGCTGCAGACGTTGATTTTTCCCTTCATTTTTTCAAACCCACGTAGGCTGCTGAGTGGGGGGAGTCTGGCCTGACCGAATCAGGGGTGTGGCTTAGCGGGACCTGGGGATGGGGCTTTTAAGTCCTTCTTTTGAGGGTGGCCTGAATTACAGGTCGATGTCATGGCAATTTATGAGGAAGCACAGTAGGTAGCAGTGGAAGAAAACATCTTTTATTACTACTGAATGGTAAATATGTTGAATTTACATTATATTGGGTAATAATTGATGATTAAATGGTCTAAAACATAAGTCTTATTTATGGCAACTGGAATACCCCTTTAACAGTGTCCTCCACAGCGCTCTGCCCCTTTAAAGCTGACCTACAGCAGTGAAGAAAAATGGCTGGGTTGTTATGGAAGCCTGGTGTGAAACTCTGTGTATGTGGAGAGTAAGGGCCTGCAAGCTTCTATTGGGCGATAAAGGTCATGTGACCAGGCTTCTATTGGCTAGTGCATTTTTTGGGAATATCTAATGAAAGGTACATTGTAGAGAGCTGAGACCCGGTCTAAAATCTTCCCAGACACACTGATATACCTGTTTGTCAAATTTCGTGATTGTAGCTGTGACGGTGCGGATTCCATTAGCAGACATACACACATACATACACTCAGCTTTATATATTAGATTAAAAATGTGTCACGCTCGGGTGTGGGGGGAAAAGCCACACCGAGCGTATGAGGGATGGGAACAGACAAAACCAGGGAACTGGTCACCTCCTGCAGGGGACCCTAAGACTAGGCCCTAACTGGCTACCAGTATGAACTAACCCGGGTGGTAGGAAAGCTCATACACAGGAACCTAATCTGAATAGACCCTAGAACACCCTGCAGTCTAATGACACAAGAGAGTAACCCGTTCCTCCAAGCGTACGGAGGAACAGGAGACTCAAACAGGAATAACCAAAGGAAGGGAAAACACTTAACTTTAAGTAGAACTCAGCAACAGGATCTCAGCCGAGATCCACACCACTCTCAACCAGGTAAGTAGCAGATATAAACCGCAAGGGATACTGGGAGAGGAAGAGGTAAGTAGGAGACAGCTAATTGCCCAGCGGCAACAGCTGAGGGAAAGGGGTGTGGTGAACAGCACCCAAACCACAGGGAATAGCCTGTCAAACCTGTCACTTAGAAAGCCGCGCAGAACGTCTGATTCCAGACGCAAGACCACTCGTGACATTACCCCCCCTTTTACGGGTGACCTCCGGGCACCCAGGACCAACTTTATCAGGGTGACACCTGTGAAAGGCTTTTACCAAACGACTGGCATTCACGTCAGATGCCGGTACCCATGACCTCTCCTCAGGACCATAACCCTTCCAATGAACCAGATATTGAAGGGTCCCACGAAGAACTCGAGAATCAATGATCTTGACAATCTGAAATTCCAAATTACCATCCACCAAGACAGGCGCGGGTGGCAAGGGAGATGGCTCCAGAGGTTCAACATACCTCTTCAACAAACATCTGTGAAACACATTATGGATTTTCAGGGCCTGCGGAAGTTCAAGACGAAATGCTACAGGATTAATAATGGCCGTGATTTTATATGGGCCAATAAATCTTGGACCCAACTTCCATGAAGGAACTTTCAACTTAATGTTCCTAGTAGACAGCCACACAGAATCACCCACATTTAGGTCCGGACCATTCATGCGTCTCCTGTCAGCCACACGTTTGTACTTGTTACCCATATTTATCAAGTTACTTTGAATTTTTCGCCATATGGAAGACAATGATGATGAAAAACGTTCTTCCTCAGGAATACCAGAAGTATCAGAACCACAAAATGTGCCAAACTGCGGGTGAAAGCCATATGCACCAAAAAATGGTGACTTACCAGTGGAGTCCTGTCTGCGATTATTTATGGCAAACTCAGCCAGAGACAAAAACGAGGACCACTCCTCCTGGTTCTCAGAGACAAAGCATCTCAAATAAGTCTCCAGATTCTGATTGGTACGCTCAGTCTGTCCATTCGTCTGGGGATGAAAGGCAGAGGAGAAAGACAGTTGTACCCCGAGCCGAGTACAGAACGCCCTCCAGAATCTGGACACAAACTGAGTCCCACGATCAGAGACAACGTCAGTGGGAATGCCATGAAGTTTCACAATATTGTCAACAAACACTTGTGCAAGAGTTTTAGCATTGGGGAGTCCGGGTAATGCAATAAAGTGCGCCATTTTACTAAAACGATCTACAACCACCAGAATAACTGTCTTACCAGACGACTCAGGCAGATCAGTGATGAAGTCCATGGATAGGTGAGTCCATGGTCTGGACGGGATGGGTAATGGAAGTAGGGGTCCAGAGGGACGAGTATGTGTCACCTTAGAGCGTGCGCAGACACTACAGGCTGACACATATTCCTCAACACACTTACGCAGACCTGGCCACCAGAATCTACGAGAGATGAGGTCGACAGTGGATTTACTCCCAGGGTGTCCCGCAAGCACCGAAGAATGATGCTCCTCAAAAACCTTATAACGCAAATCAGAAGGAACAAACAACTTCCCGGGAGGGCAAGACTCCGGCGCATCTCCCTGGGCCTCAAGCACTTTAGCCTCAAGATCAGGGTAAAGAGCGGATATCACCACTCCTTCAGACAGTATAGGGCTAGGATCTTCAAAATCACCACCCCCGGGAAAACTACGTGACAAGGCATCCGCCTTCACATTCTTAACCCCAGGACGGTATGTGACAATGAAATTGAATCTGGTGAAGAACAAAGACCATCTGGCCTGCCTCGGATTAAGTCGTCTAGCCGACTCCAGGTAAGCCAGATTTTTGTGATCAGTGAATACCGTGATTGGATGATTCGCCCCTTCCAACCAATGACGCCATTCCTCAAAAGCCAACTTAATGGCCAGTAACTCTCGGTTACCCACATCATAATTTCTCTCCGCCACAGAGAGTTTCTTCGAAAAAAAAGCACATGGGCGCCATTTACCAGGTGACGGGCCCTGTGATAACACAGCTCCTACCCCCACATCGGATGCGTCAACCTCCACAATGAAAGGTTGTGACACATCTGGCTGCACCAATATAGGGGCAGAGGAAAAGCACTCCTTTACAGCAGAGAAGGCTTGCAATGCTGCATCAGACCACACAGAGACATCCGTCCCTTTCTTAGTCATGTCAGTTAAGGGTTTAACTATAGTCGAATAGTTCTTAATAAATTTTCGGTAATAGTTGGTGAACCCCAAAAATCGCATAAGAGCCTTCAGATTTTCAGGTCGGTCCCAGTTCAGAACAGCACAGACCTTCTCTGGATCCATACGAAAACCTGAAGATGAAAGCAGGTATCCTAAGAATTGCACCTCATGTACAGCAAAAGCACATTTCTCTAATTTTGCATACAACTTGTTATCTCTTAAGATTTGCAACACCTGCCTCACGTGATCCTGATGTGTCACAATATCTGGAGAATAGATTAGTATGTCATCCAAATACACGACTACAAACCTCCCCACAAGATGATGAAAAATGTCATTAACAAAATGCTGGAAGACAGCAGGAGCATTGGTCAACCCAAAAGGCATGACCAGGTTCTCAAAGTGGCCCTCAGGAGTGTTAAAGGCCGTCTTCCATTCATCCCCTTCCTTGATCCTGACCAGATTATATGCCCCCCTTAAGTCCAACTTGGAGAACACCTTGGCATCCACAATCTGGTTAAACAAGTCAGGAATCAAAGGAAGGGGGTACGGATCACGGACAGTAATCCTATTGAGTTCACGGAAATCCAGACATGGCCTAAGGGATCCGTCCTTTTTTTTAACAAAAAAGAACCCTGCTGCCACAGGAGATTTGGAAGGCCTAATATGTCCTTTGGCCAAACTCTCAGCAATATATTCCTTCATGGCCGTTCTCTCAGGTCCAGAAAGGTTATACAGCCTAGATTTAGGCAATCTTGTTCCAGGGATAAGATTGATAGGACAATCGTATTCCCGGTGAGGGGGTAAATCCTGACATCCACCTTCAGAAAATACATCAGAGAAATCCGATATAAAAGAAGGAAGAGTCTTAGTGGTTAAAGCAGAAAAAGATGTATTAAGGCAATTGTCAACACAATAATCGCCCCAATCCACAATTTGTCTAGTATGCCAGTCAATGGACGGATTATGTTTGCTTAACCACGGTAAACCCAGAACCACAGGAGCAGGAAGACCTTCCAACACAAAACATGAAATAAGCTCCTGATGAAATTCACCCACTCTTAATTTGATATCATGCACCATCTGAGACAAACACTTCTGAGAGAGAGGTGCAGAATCAATGGCAAACACAGAAATCCTCTTATCCAAAGAACTTGGTGACAATCCATGCATACGGACAAACTGAGCATCAATCAAGTTCACCCCTGCCCCGCTGTCAATAAACACCTCAATTTTCACAACCTTTGATTCTAGCGCCACCTCGGCAGTCAGGAGAAAACGGGTACTGCAGGATGAAGACAAATGCACATTTTCAGTCTCCCTACCCACTCCACCAAGAGTGAGATGAGAATTCAACGCCCCCTTTTCTTTTCTCTCCTTTAGAGATAGGAAGCATGGACATACATTGATAAAGTGTCCTTTCTGACCACAGAAAAAACACACACCCTTTTTATTACCAAGATGATTGCGGGTGGCTACAGAAGTGGCTCCCCCTAATTGCATAGGTTCATCCCCAGACATCAACCTAGGGGAATATTCACCCAAAGTATCATAGGAAGCTGGTACACTATGTGATAGTACGTCCTGAGAGCGGGGGCCCCTAGATCGCTCTCTCAGGCGCCTATCCATGCGTACAGCAAGAGACATAGCGGCTTCCAAAGACACAGGGGTTTCCTGAAAGGCCAAAGCGTCCTTCAGCCTCTCAGACAAACCTTGACAGAATTGGCTACGTAAAGCCGGATCGTTCCATTCAGTATTGGTCGCCCACCTCCGAAACTCAGAGCAATAAGTCTCAACCGGCCGCTCACCCTGACAAAGGTTACGTATCTGGGTCTCCGCCAGGGAGATACGATCCGGGTCATCATAGATAATCCCTAGGGTCTTGAAAAATTCATCTACCGACCGGAGAGACAGCGATCCGGCCGGTAGAGAAAAGGCCCATGACTGCGCATCCCCTTTAAGCAGCGAGATGACCACACCAACCTTCTGTTCCTCATTACCAGAAGAATGTGGACGCAGTCTGAAATACAATTTGCACGCCTCCCTAAATAGAACAAAATTATCACATTCCCCAGAAAATCTATCCGGGAGGGGGACCTTAGGCTCCAAACAGGCCTGACACTCAGCACCCCCAGAACCACCAGCCTGTGGTCTCTGAATCTGGTTGCGGATGTCAGCCACCTCCAAGCTGAGTCCCTGCAGCCGTTCAGCCAGTGTAGCAATAGCATCCATGTCAGCACAAAAATGACATAAATTTTTGTTAGTGGCGGTTTATAATGTCACGCTCGGGTGTGGGGGGAAAAGCCACACCGAGCGTATGAGGGATGGGAACAGACAAAACCAGGGAACTGGTCACCTCCTGCAGGGGACCCTAAGACTAGGCCCTAACTGGCTACCAGTATGAACTTTACCCGGGTTGTAGGAAAGCTCATACACAGGAACCTAATCTGAATAGACCCTAGAACACCCTGCAGTCTAATGACACAAGAGAGTAACCCGTTCCTCCAAGCGTACGGAGGAACAGGAGACTCAAACAGGAATAACCAAAGGAAGGGAAAACACTTAACTTTAAGTAGAACTCAGCAACAGGATCTCAGCCGAGATCCACACCACTCTCAACCAGGTAAGTAGCAGATATAAACCGCAAGGGATACTGGGAGAGGAAGAGGTAAGTAGGAGACAGCTAATTGCCCAGCGGCAACAGCTGAGGGAAAGGGGTGTGGTGAACAGCACCCAAACCACAGGGAATAGCCTGTCAAACCTGTCACTTAGAAAGCCGCGCAGAACGTCTGATTCCAGACGCAAGACCACTCGTGACAAAATGTTACTGAATATTTTCCCATAAAACTATATATCACCATTAGGGATGAGTGAATCAACTTTGGCTGCTTCACCTTTGAACACAGTAAAAGATGTTAACCTTAACCTCTGCAATGCCAAAGGACAGAAAGAAACCAAGAACCATTCCACACAGAAGGGCTGAAGTGGAGAGAATGAAGAGGCAGACACAGGCCACCAGCATAACAATTTTATACTGTAGAAGTGTACTGTGTTCAATTACAGTATGGGCTGGGTCTACTTTCTAATTAGCTTGCCTATTTAAATCTCTACTCTTCCTCCTTGCCTGTGCAGTCCTGTGTCATCCTCTGTATCTGATAGGCCCTACAGGCTTTTGTTTGTATTTGTGTGTGTCCATCTGTCTGTCTGTTTGTCTGCATTCTATTCTGGTGTTCTAGTTCCTGTTCCAGTGATCGGTTTAAGTGATCTTGTTTTGAAGTCCGCTTGTACTTCAAAACTCTCTGTTTGTACTTATGCCAAATATATTGTTTGATTGTGTGCATGTGTCCTGTGCCTTGCTTGGTTATGTCTTGGTGCATTTCAATGGCATCTGTGTCCCAGTGGGTCATCAGCTAACCACTTTGCTGCTGATACTGTGGTTCCACAACCAATTTCCATAATTATATCATCAAAAGATTCAGAGAAGCCGGAAAAATCCATGTGCACAAGGGACAAAGCCAACGGTCAATATTGGATGTTCATGATCTACAGACCATCATGTGGTCCTACAATAAAAATAGTCATGATTCTGTACTGGGCTCAGGAACATTTCCAGAAATCACAGTTCACTGTACATTTCACAAATGTAAGTCAAAGCTGCATCGTGCAAAGAAGAAGCCATCAAAACAATCCAGAAACGCCACCATCTTCTCTGGACCAAAGTTAATTTAAAATGGCCTGAAGCAAAATGGGAAACTGTGCTGTGGTCAGATGAATCAAGACTTGAAATTCTTTTTGACAACCACGGACACAATGTTCTGCGGACTCAAGAGGAGAGGAACTATCCAGCTTGTTATGAGCGTACAATTCAAAAGCCTGCATCTCTAATAGTATGGAGTTGGCTTAGTGCCTATGATGTGGGCAAATTTAGAATAACATATGCTCCCATTCAGATGTCTTTTTAAGAGAAGGCCTTGCATAATTCAGCAACTCAATTAGAGATGGGCGCATCTTCAAAAATTTGCTTTGGCGAAAAATCGACGAATTTATAACAAGATTCGTTCTAAATGCGAATTTATTTGGTCGAAGTTGCATTAAAAAATAATCGTTGTTCTGCGAAAACATTCCTGCACAAATTACGAACATACAGTCTAATCTTGTTAAAAGTACGTTACTGAACTGAATACGTACGTATTAGCGTACAAAGTGTGTACGAATCCTTAGCGTACTATTGTCTCGCGATTGCGTAGTACGCACGCATGCACGATGCTAGCCCGCTGCGTTCAGTCCTCAGAGGCAGTCCATATGAGCTAGAAAAGTATCCGGCTAAGTGCATAATTTACCAAAAACACTGTAAGTGCATAATAGGACACATTGCAGTACCTGAAAAAGAATACACACAATGGGCTAAAGTGCTTGAACGTTGCTTAACCTGTAAAGACATTATTGCTAAAATACTGCATAATTGTGCAAACATTTTAGTGCAATCAATTTCACATTTGCAAGCATAATAGGCTTAGATATACGTTTGACTCTCATTTCTTGGCTGCTTGGCATAAAACACTGGAACACAGTCCAAAATTCAATTGTAATCCACGTGAGGTAATGTGTAATCCACATGGATAATATAAAATAGCTCCCAAATAACCTGAGAAGGGGGGGGACGGATAGGCACGCTTACTGGGAATTTTCTGCAGAATGGGGGGAGTCCTGACAAGCCATGGCCATCTGGATGAGAGTCAAACATGGGGCAATAAAAACAAAATAAATTAAAAACGTGCCAACTATCTCTCACCCGTCAGGTGCAGTCCATGTTGTGGCTCCCATAGGTCCAGACCATGAGGTGTCCTTTAAGTCAGCCAGACAGAGACAGCCAGTTGTAGAAGGGTTCTTCAAATGAGGGACCTGAAGTCCTCCTCGCTGCTACTGCTGCTAAATTACATAAGAGGACGCTTCTGCCTCCTGTATGCCAGGCTGGCTGCCGTTGTTAAGCTCCACTGCCCTGCTTGAGTTTGGACTTGACCGGGTGGTACTGGTCACACTGGTGAGGGCTGCTGCCACTTGAGCCTTCACCTTTCTGGATCCTCCTGCCAGGACAGCAGAAGTAAGGATTTCTGGCTGCAGCGGTTGAAGCAAGGCTGCACCCAAGGAAGAACCGCCAGCTCCCCGGGCTGCTGCTGATGCCATTTTCCACAATAGCTGGTACTGGATCACCATGGGCTGGAAAGTGAAAGATGAGGTAGCCAGCTGACCCCAGTAAAAGGACTGTGGTGGTGGCAACCCAAGGATCAGAGACTCCGGTTGTGGCTTCTCCCTGAAACGGAGGGTGCCATCTGCTGTCTCTTGTAGGCAGCGCACGCATCCTGCGGCTGCTGGTTCCTCCAGCCAAACTTCTGCTGGTTATGCAGGGACCAGGGGCTTAGACAATAACGTTACCCCTGTAGCAAAGGGCCCTTTCAGGGATGCCATGGGGGTATATTTGACCTGACTCCCCACGTATAGGCTGTGACGAGCTTGGGGCAGGTAAGGCCATTTAACAGACCTGCAGCCCACAAAGTACTCCTCGCCGTCCTTGTTGTCTGCAAGGAAGCCACTACCTCTCTCCACCGAAAACCATATGATGGTTCCTTTGCACCTTTCCAGCCTAGGGTCTCCCGGCCTCGGATGGTCAAGCACTTGGATGACCCAGTCCTCCACCGCTTTCTTATAGTCCAATAGGGTCTGGGCGTGGGCTGTCACTGATGCAGGCACAAAGGGATTCTGCCGCATGGAAGGTGTTCTCCTCCTGGGTGGCGGAGTGCATGCTCCAGCTGCCTCCTCTGCACCACCCGGCATTGGGGACACCTCCGGTGCCTGTGCGATTCTCAGGATCACTTGTGCCACTCTGATCTCTTCAGGACTCTCCGGTGGTTCGGGATCGGTACCCCACACCATCTCTCCCTACTTTGGACGTAGTTGGTGCGCCATACTGTCTTGTTCACCGCTGGCTTGAACTGGAGAGGAGGGCGGAGTAAAGTTCCCAGTGGGCCGGGCTGCTTTTTCCCGCTTCTGAGGAGGGCGTATCTTCACTTTCCCGCTTCAGGGGGGCAAGAAGAATGTGTATGTACCGTTAGCGTACACAATTTTAATAACATTTAATATTCGTATGAAGCGAATCTGAAAAATCCGGATACGCTTTGGAGTAGGAAATAAGGAGGATTCATAACGAATATAAAAAGTGGCGAATAGATTCGCTCATCTCTAAACTCAATCCTAAACCACATAATGCATCTATCACAACAGTCTGGCTTTGCAAAAGAAGCATCAGGGCGATGAACTGGCCTGTCTACAGCCCAGTCTTTTCACCAATAGAAAACATATTATGAGACAAAAAATCCAGCAAAGACCCAGGACAGTTTAGCAGCTAGAATCCTACATCAGACAAAAACGGGACAATATTTCTCTCCCAAAACATCAATTGGTCTCCTCACTTTCCAGATGTTTACAGACTGTTGTTAAAAGAAGAAGGGATGCAATGTCTACAATGGTAGACACGTTCCTATCCCAACATTTTTGAGATGCGTTGCTACTAGAGATGAGCGAGCATACTCGTCCGAGCTTGGTGCTCGTTCGAGTATTACGGTACTCGTAAGTGCTCGCTGCTCGGACGAGTATCTCGCCATGCTCGAGGAAATGGCAACTTCCGCATTGTGCATTTTTGGCACCTATAAACTCAGCCAATCACAAGCCAGGAGACTCTGCGGTACACCCAGCATCACGTGGGGCCCTTACATGTCGATAGCAGGGGTTGGCTGGCCTGATCAGGTGACCCTGGAATATACTAGCGACTGGCCGCGGTGCTCGGCTCAGATGCTGTCTGGATGTCGTTAGGGATAGAGCTGCTGCTTTTCAGGGAGAGTGTTAGAGCCTGCATTTAGTTCTTTGTTAGGCAGGAGTGATCTCCCAAGAACCCAACAGCCCTTCTAAGGGCTACAAGACATTTTTTTTTGTCTCCTGGCTTGGCTGGCTGGCTGGCACTAGTAGTGCAGCTATCGCCATATGTAACTCTTTTTTTTTATTGTTATATCTCAGTGATACGAATCCATTTCACACAGCTGAGTGGAACCATTCTGTGTGTCACAGTTCAGCTGTCCAATCACTACAATCGGTATTTTCTGTCCAGGTGACACTTTCTGTACGTCACTTAATCCAACAAGGTCTTTTGCTCTCACGTATATAGCTTGATCACAAAAATCTCTGTGCGACATTTGTCTATATCGCAGTCAAAATAGCCACCATCAGCAGGGTGTGAGTTAGGTCTATGATAGTTTCTGCACGTCACGTTCCAAAAAAAACAAAACTAAAAAAAAAATATAAAAAAAATATATATATATATAAAAAAAATGTTTTTTTGTTGTTTTAGCTCAGTGATACAAATCCATTTCACACAGCTGCGTGGAACCATTCTGTGTGTCACAGTTCAGCTGTCCACTCATTACAATCGGTATTTTCTGTCCAGGTGACACTTTCTGTACGTCACTTAATCCAACAAGGTCTTTTGCTCTCACGTATATATCGCTTGATCACAAAAATCTCTGTGCGACATTTGTCTGGGTCGCAGTCAAAATAGCCACCGTCAGCAGGGTGTGAGTTAGGTCAACGATAGTTTCTGCACGTCACGTTCCAGAAAAAACAAAACTAAAAAAAAAATATAAAAAAAAAATATATCTAAAAAAAATAGTTTTTTTGTTGTTTTAGCTCAGTGATACGAATCCATTTGACACAGCTGCGTGGAACCATTCTGTGTGTCACAGTTCAGCTGTCCACTCACTACAATCGGTATTTTCTGTCCAGGTGACACTTTCTGTACGTTACTTAATCCAACAAGGTCTTTTGCTCTCACGTATATAGCTTGATCACAAAAATCTCTGTGCGACATTTGTCTGGGTCACAGTCAAAATAGCCACCGTCAGCAGGGTGTGAGTTAGGTCTACGATAGTTTCTGCATGTCACGTTCCAAAAAAAAAAAACTAAAAAAAAAATATTAAAAAAAAAATATATCTAAAAAAAAAAGTTTTTTTGTTGTTTTAGCTCAGTGATACAAATCCATTTCACACAGCTGCGTGGAACCATTCTGTGTGTCACAGTTCAGCTGTCCACTCACTACAATCGGTATTTTCTGTCCAGGTGACACTTTCTGTACGTCACTTAATCCAACAAGGTCTTTTGCTCTCACGTATATAGCTTGATCACAAAAATCTCTGTGCGACATTTGTCTGGGTCGCAGTCAAAATAGCCACCATTAACAGGGTGTCAGTTAGGTCTACGATAGTTTCTGCACGTCACGTTAAAAAAAAAAACAAAACTAAAAAAAAAAATATAAAAAATATATATATATAAAAAATAGTTTCTTTGTTGTTTTAGCTCAGTGATACGAATCCATTTCACACAGCTGCGTGGAACCATTCTGTGTGTCACAGTTCAGCTGTCCACTCACTACAATCTGTATTTTCTGTCCAGTTGACACATTCTGTACGTCACTTAATTAAACCAGACTGAACAAGTTTGTGGGTTTCAGTACAGCAGGCCCATTTATTTTTTTTTTTTTATATAATACACTTATATACAGAAAATGTTGAACCCCAGGGCTAAGTGTCGAAGACGAGGGCGTGGGCATTCAATTACTGCAGGGGGCAGAGGCCGTGGTCCTGGGCAGGGTGAGACAGTACCTGCTGATGAGGGAGCAGGGGAACGCCGCAGAGCTACACTCCCTAGCTTCGTGTCTCAACTTACAGGGACACGTGGTAGAGGACTGTTGAAACCACAACAGTGCGAACAGCTGATGTCGTGGATTGCGGACAATGCTTCAAGTAATTTGTCCACCAGTCAGTCTTCCACGCAGTCCACCCACGTTACCCAAGGGAGCACTCCTCTGGCTCCTCCACCTCAACCTCCTTTCCCCCAGTCTGCCCCCTCCCAGGAAAATTTGGAATGTGATCCGGCATACTCTCATACTCTCAGAAACTGTTTTCTGGACCCTTCCCAGAGTCACAAACCACTTCTCAGGTTGCTGCTAACCTCTTTCCCGATGCCCAAGTTTTCCAACTGTCGCAGTCTGTGGGTGATGACTGTGATGATGTTGACTTAGTGGAAGAAGTTTGTAAAGAGGTGTCGGACGATGACGAGACACGGTTGTCAGACAGTGGTGAAGTTGTTGTAAGGGCATGAAGTCCGAGGGGGGAGCAGACTGAGGAATCGGAGGATGACGAGGTGACTGACCCAAGCTGGGTTGATAAGCCGAGTGAAGACAGTGCTTCTGAGGCGGAGGCGAGTGCTGCACCAGAACAGGTTGGAAGAGGCAGTGGTGTGGCCAGAGGGAGAAGCAGGGCCAGAGCTGGTGCATCAGCAGCAACTGTTTCACGTAGTGAAGCTCCCGTGGCGAGGCCTAGATGTTCGCAAGTCTGGAGGTTCTTTAAAGAAAGTGAGGATGACCGACGGACTGTGGTGTGCAACCTGTGCCACACCAGGATCAGCAGGGGTGCCACCACTACTAGCCTAACCACCACCAGCATGCGCAGGCATATGAGCGCTAAACACCCCACTCAATGGAACCAAGGCCGTTCACCACCTCCTGCGGGTCACACCACTGCTCCTTCCCCTGTGTCACTCGCTGCCTCTGCTAGTCAACCCCCTGCCCAGGACCCCGGCACGAGTGCCTCCCGCCGGAAAACCACACCTTCGCCTCCACGATCCTCCACAGTGTCCACCAATGTGCCCCAGCGCAGCGTTCAGCTGTCTTTACAGCAGACATTGGAGCGCAAGAGGAAATACAGTTCCACCCAACCACATTCCCAAGCCCTCAACATCCACATCTCCAAATTGCTGAGACTGGAGATGCTGCCCTATAGGCTGGTAGAGACCGAGGCCTTTCGCAATCTCATGGCGGTGGCTGCCCCTCGGTATTCGGTCCCCAGCCGCCACTATTTTTCCCGATGTGCCGTCCCATCCCTACACCAGCACGTGTCACAGAACATCATCCGTGCCCTGACCAACACTGTTTCTGAGAAGGTCCACCTAACCATGGACACATGGACAAGTGCTGCCGGGCAGGGACACTATATCTCACTGACGGCACATTGGGTTAACTTGATGGAGGCTGGGACCGAGACTGACCCTGGGGCCGCTCATGTACTGCCCACACCGAGGATTGCGGGGCCTACCTCGGTCACGGTCTCTCAGACGTACTATGCCTCCTCCTCCGACCCCTCCTCCTCCTCCACCAAATTACCATCTGTGGGCACGGCGCCTTCAGTCGGTAGCTCTAGGCGCAGCAGCAGTGCCATGGGTAAGCGCCAGCAAGCGGTGCTCAAACTGCTGAGCTTAGGTGACAAAAGGCACACCGCCCATGAGCTGTTACAGGGCATCACGGCGCAGACCGATCTGTGGCTGGCACCGCTGAACCTCAAGCCAGGCATGGTTGTGTGTAACAACAGGCGTAACCTGGTGGCGGCTCTGCAACTCGGCAGACTGACACATGTGCCATGCCTGGCCCACGTGTTCAATCTAATAGTTCAGCGGTTCCTCAAGACATACCCCAATCTGTCTGATTTGCTCTCCAAGGTGCGCCGGATCTGTGCGCATTTCCGCAAGTCGACCACAGATGCTGCCACTCTCAGGGCAGCGCAGCGCCGCCTGCAACTGCCCGCTCACCGACTGTTGTGCGACGTGCCCACGAGATGGAATTCGACATTAAACATGTTATCCAGAGTTTACCAGCAGCGCAGAGCGATTGTAGACTGCCAGATGTCAACTTCCACCAGAACTGGTAGTCAGGTCACTCAGATTCCTCAAGTCTGATGTCTGATATCTGCCAGGTGTTGACCAACTTTGAGGAGTCAACACAGATGGTCAGCGGCAATGCCGCCATTATCAGCCTCACCATCCCGCTGCTTTGCCTGTTGAAAAACTCACTGCTCAGCATGAAGTCGGATGCTTTGCACTTGTCACAAGAGACGGTGGAGGAAGATACTTAGCCAGAGCACCCTCCGGTCTGTTTCTCAGCGCGTATCGGAGGAGGGGGATGAGGATGAGGAAGAAGAGGAGGAGCATGTCGGAGAGACAGAAGAGAGTACCAGTGCTTAGTCCTTAACTCTTGAGCGTGTATGGGCTGAAGAGGAGGACTTGGAGGAGGAGGAGGAGGAAATGGAGAGTCAGGCCAGTGAGGAGAGGGAATTCTTACGTGTTGGGACTCTGGCGCACATGGCAGACTTCATGTTAGGCTGCCTATCCCGTGACCCTCGTGTTAGAAGCATTTTTTCAAACACTGATTACTGGGTGTTCACTCTCCTGGACCCACGGTACAAGCAGAACCTTTCCACTCTCATCCCTGCAGAGGAAAGGAGTATGAGAGTGAATAGATATCAACAGGCCCTGGTGCACAAGCTGAAACAATCCTTCCCATCTGACGCCGCTAGCGGCAGAGGGCATGGTTCTGTGGGCCAAGTAGCGGGGGAGAGGAGGCGAGCAGGCAGCTTGTCCAGCACTGGCAGGGGAACGCTCTCCAAGGCCTTTGCCAGTTTTATGTCACCCCAGCAAGACACTGTCACCAGTCCCCAGTCTAGGCAGAGTAGGGGGGAGCTGTACTACTGGGTTTCAAAGCTGGACACGTGGCCTGAACTGGCGCTGTACGCCTTGAAGGTGCTGGCCTGCCCTGCCGCTAGCGTGTTGTCAGAGCGGGTATTCAGTGCAGCTGGTGGCGCCATCACCGATAAGCATACACGCCTGTCAACTGACAGCGCTGACAGGCTGACGCTTATTAAAATGAACAAAGCCTGGATTTCACCGGAATTCAAATCTCCTCCGGGGGAAAGCAGCTAAAGATTTACATTACTTATGTATCCGATTCCTCTTCTCTACTCCTCCTACTCCTCCTCCTCCTCCATGTCGTCTTTGCCTAACGCTGACCAAAAAAAGCCATTTTTTAGAGGTCCAACTGGCACTCTTTTACCACAATTTTTCAGGAGGGCCCCCTACAGGCCCTCTCTTCGAACAATTTTTCCAGAGGTCCACCTACAGGCCCTCTCTCCAAACAATTTTTCCAGAGGTCCACCTACAGGCCCTCTCTCCAAACAATTTTTCCGGAGGTCCACCTACAGGCCCTCTCTCCAAACAATTTTTCCGGATGTCCACCTACAGGCCCTCTCTCCAAATAATTTTTCCGGAGGTCCACCTACAGGCCCTCTCTCCAAACAATTTTTCCGGAGGTCCACCTACAGGCCCTCTCTCCAAACAATTTACGTCTTTTTCCTATCTTTCTCTCTCTCCAAACTATTTTTCCGGATAGCTGCCATATACGGTATTAAACTGAGTAGTATACATAGAAGACATACCACACTTGATCAATCTCAAAATTTACGACTGTACCGGTTGATGCTAAATTTTTAAGTTAGGGTCCTGCGTCGTCATTCTAACTACATCCGGCTGTTGTCACCACCACACACGCTAGCCCAGGGGGCACTCCTCTGGCTCTTCCAGCTCAACCTCCTTCCCCGCAGCCTGCCCCCCACCTACAGGCCCTCTCTCCAAACAATTTACCCGGATAGGGGACGTATTAGATATTATACTGATTTTTGTTGGTTCCTCTTTTAATTGGCTCCTGACCTGTGATAGGCAGAGCATGGACACGTCCCCTTAGCTGCAGTAGAAAAGACACTCCCCTGGCCAGAGCAAGCTCTTTTTCCTTTTCCGTGTTTGAAAAATCCATGAAATATATGGTCCCAAGATAGGGGACATATACGATTTTAAACTGAGAAGAATCGATACCACACATGCCCCACTAGGAGAATTTGGGGTAATGGTGGGATTAGGCAGCCTCAGAGGCATCCAAGCATGCTGCCCCTGCTGTTTCCTGTCCATTTCTGTGGTGTTTTTATCATTTTCTAAGGTTTCCAGTTTTTCACCCAGCCTTCCCTAGGCAGAGCCTTGGTCCCCTGCAAAAATGCTCGAGTCTCCCATTGACTTCAATGGGGTTCGTTATTCGAAACGAGCACCCGAGTATCGGGAAAAGTTCGACTCGAATAACGAGCACCCGAGCATTTTAGTGATCGCTCATCTCTAGTTGCTACCATCAAGTTCTAGATGAGTTAATTTTTTCATGAAATTTTAAAATGCCTTCCTTTCAACTTCTGTTACGTTTTCTATGATCAGTTGTGAATATGTGTCTATGAGATTTGGGAATCATGTTTTACACAGCTTCCCAACTTTTTGGGAATTTGGATTATAAATATTGGCCTATATTCTGTCCTAAAAGCAGTCATTTTAGGGGGGATCATATTTGTAATATGGAATGCAATGAAGAGAATATGAAATGAGGTACATCTGTAAGATCTAAAGTATGTGAAGATACAGTATAGGTTCATATAGGTTCTATAGGCAGTGGATTTAGGATCAGGAAAGCAGAAAAAGTGGATCGGCACTCACTTTTTGATGCTAATAAATCTTCACTTTATTGCCATAAACAGCATTCAGGCAGATGTGACATTTCAGCTAAACAGCAAGCATGTCACATTATACAGCATGGTACGTATACATAGCAAAAAAGAGGCACCTTCAAGATGGAGTCCTAGCATAAAGACACTCCCTTATGGGGCATATGCCTACCCCCCTGATTGGTTCTATAAGAACATGTGACTAGACTCCAGCATAGATCACATGCTTAGTTAATATTTCCCAGGCCACTATTTGTGATTGTATCAGGTTAGCACATTATATTGATTTATTGTATATGTATATGTAGCCAAATTAGGATCCTATGTGATTGTTTTTGTTGTTATTGTTTTTGTTTATGTAGATTTCATGTTACTACTTATGCTTACAACATGACATGAAGCATGTGATCTATGCTGGAGTCCTGTCACAGGTTGTTATAGGTCCAATCAGGGGGGTATATTCCCCATGGGGGAGTGTCTTTATACTAGGACTCCATCTTGAATGTGCCTCTTTTTTGCTATCTATATGTATCATGCTGTATAATGTGACATGCTTCATTGAAAAAGGCTGTTTAGCTGAAACGTGTCACATCTGCCGGAATTTTGTTTATGACAGTAAAGTGAAGATTTATTAGAATCAAAAAGTGAGTGCTGACCCACATCTTGCACTTGGATGTATGGACCTGCAACCCAGGATACGAGCACCTCCTTCTTCCAGAGTGCCGACTGATTATTTCTACAAACTATTAATGGGAAAAAATAGATTCATTGTAAAATGTAGTGTAAAAATGCAAACACTTGGAACTGATGATAGAACTCAGTTCCATGGGTGCTGAAAGAAATGAAGTTTATATGACAGATTTGTAAGGGGGAATTGCTAACGTAACATGATGCTTAATCATTAACAGTTTTATCTGTCTCATATCGCACACATTACTTACTTATTAAATGGCAAAACTGTGAAAATAAATGGTGATTTCAGTGTACTTGTAAGGTTTGCCAAGGTTTACCATAGCTGATCTGAGGGATTTGAGCTGTTAAGAATATACAGAACACATTTTAATGGATTTATCAGGGCGGCCTTCGGAAGGTTGTGTGAAGTACAAAGTCTGCACAACTTTAATCAGTGGAGTAGCTAGAATTACCTGGGCCACACAGCAAATTTTTGAATTCCCTCCCCTCCCTCCCAGTAACTTCTTTGCAACCCCCAACTCATGTGCAAACCCCTGTGACTAGTCAAGATTAAGCTCCCAGACGAGGCCAGGCAGCCACTCCGTCCATTTCCTAGTGACACTGTCTATAATTTCATTGTGTAATACTTTTGAGGGGGCCCTAACAATAAAATCTTTTAGTCTTCCTCCTGAGGGGGCTCCTTGTTGGTCTGGGCTCCAAAGCAGCTGTCTCCCCTGCTTCCCCTATAGCTATGCCCCCGACTTTAATACTTGCTCATTTACATGGACGATTAAAATGTTTTTTTTATTATATATTTTGTGCATGTTACCCTTTATTAAAGGGGTATTCCAGTTAGATTAAAGGGCATATTCCATGATTAATGTAAAAAATGATCCAGAGATCTCCCCATTCATTGCTCTGCTAAATTTATATCAAGCTGGCAGCTCAAGGAGAGTGTCTTTTCTGCTGCAGCTCAGGATGTGTGTCCATTTTGCTGGAGCTCTCACCCTATCACAGCTCAGGAGGAAGTTGAAGAATAAAACTGAGCATGTGCGGCCTTCTCAGTGAACATTTTATTGAATAACTCTGTGGCTATATTGAAAACTGTAGAATATTTTTTTGTGGGACAACCCCTTCAAGTTATCTCCTATCCACAGTATAGGAGATAACTATTAGATCGGTGGAAGTCCTTTCGCTGGGACCCCACTTATCATGAGAATGAGGGCCCTGTACTACCTGCAGTCCCCCTGAGATGAAAGGAGCAGCTGGTTCAGCATGCGTACTGCTGCTCCATTCATTTCTTTGAAAATTCCCGAGATAATCGAGGGCTGTACTCGGGCAATGGTTAGCACTAGAGATGAGCGAGCATGCTCGGCCGAGCGTACTCAGGAGCAATTTTCGAGTAGTAGCATACGCATCTTCTAATCTATACACTAATGCGTACGCATCTTGTAATTTGTACGCATTAGCGTACAAATTTATAAGATGCGTACGCATTGGTGTACAGATTATAAGATGCGTATGCATTAGCGTACAGATTATAAAATGCGTACGCTACTACACGAAAATTGCTCCCGAGTACGCTCGGCCAAGCATGCTCACTCATCTCTAGTTAGCACTGGTGCCCCACTGAGGTCCTGGGTTTGAATCCAACCAAGGACAACCATCTGCATAGATTTTGTATGTTCACCCTGTGTTTGTGTGGGTTTCCTCCAGGTACTCCATTTTCCTCCCACACTCCAAAGACATACAGATAGGGACCCTAGATTGTGTAGATTGTGAGCCCCATTTGGGACAGCTTGATGCTAATGTCTGTAAAGCACTGCAGAATATAGTAGCACTACATAAGTGAGTAAAATAAAAAATAAATAAATAAAATCTCTGGAAATCCCATAGAAATGAATAGAACGGCCATGTGCATGCCCGATCAGCTGCATTGTTCATTTCAGAGGGGCTGCATTCTTATGATCTGTGGGGGTCCTATCAGTAGGAGCCCCACCAATCTAATAGGGGATAACGTGATCCAGTGGCGTAGCTATAGGGGTCGCAGCGGTTGCATTTGCGACCGGGCCCCGAAGCCAAGGGGGCCCGGGGGCCCCCCTTGCCATTTGCAGGGCCGCTCCGCCAATTAGGCAAGGTGCGGCGTGGCCCTGCGCACAGTTGGGGGCGGCGGCGGGGCAGAGGGAGATGAGCGCTTCTATTGTGGAAGCTCTCATCTCCATAGTCATCTGTATCATCGTCCTCAGGAGAGGGAGAGGCGTCTCCCCTGCCCGTTCCTCTGATGGGCTGTAGGCACTAGGCCTGCAGCCTATCAGAAGCCTGCTCAGGCGGCGTGATGATGGGGGCACTTTTACTGGCACATGGGGGCCCTGGGGCATTTGTTACTGGCACATGGGGGCACTGGGGGCATTTCTTACTGGCACATGGGGGCACTGGGTGGCATTTCTTACTAGCACTGGGGGCATTTCTTACTGGCACTTGGGGGCATTTCTTAATGGCACGGGAGCACTGGGGGAATTTTTACTGGCACTGGAGGCATTTGTTACTGGCACATGGGGCACTGGGGGCATTTGTTACTGGCACATGGGGGCACTGGGGGCATTTCTTACTGGCACATAATTTGGGGGGCATTTCTTACTGGCACATAATTTGGGGGCATCTATGGGGGTGGGACACTTTTTACTGGCACATGATTTTTTGGGGGAATCAATGGGGGGAACTTCTGGTGCATTATTGGGGCGTTTCTTACTGGCACATAATTTGGGGGCATCTATGGGTGGGGAGCAGTTCTTACCGGCACATTATTGGGGTGAAATTTTGGGGGCACTTCTGGCACATTATTGGGGCACTTCGTACTGGCACATTATTGGGGGCACTATGGGGGCACTTCTTACTGGCACATTATTGGGGTACTTGTTACTGGCACATTGGAAGCATTATTACTTCTGGGGCATAGTGGGGACATTAGTACTGTTGGGGGCACTATTGCTAACAAGTGCACTCTGGCAGAGAATTATTAGTTGGCACTTTGGGGGGCACTATTACTGTGGGGGGCACCCTGGCACAGTATCAGCATAGCACAGTTATTTCTGGGAGATGTTATGTTTACACTATTACTGTCAGGGACACTATTTGCTGGGTGCAGTTATTTTAGGACACTGTGTGCCAATAATTATTGAAAGGCACTATCTGTGTGGTACTAGTGGCACAGTACTGGGGGAGCCGTTCCAGGTCTAGAAGTGCAGCGCTTCCGGGTTTTGCCATCTCAGATGTCGTGGTCACATTTGATGCCTGCAACCGGCTCTAACACTGATCGCAGGTAATAGTTCTGGGTGTCTACTGTATGAAACAACAGAAACCCGGCAGTTATGGCGCCTGCTGAGCTTAGGAGCAGGTGCCATCTTTGAAGACCCTACTTCCGCTGTACTATTATGGTCGGGAAAGGGTCAAGTACCAAGTAAATATATTGCTAACAATGTTACATACCGAGAATCAAATTTAATTAAATAATGATTATATAGCACTTTTTAGGACACAAATTTAGATGGCCTATATAGGCAATTAGTAAAATATAATTAGTTGGCTTCTGATTCCTAGGACCCCAGAAAATCAACAGAATGACGGAACTATGGAACGTCCGGGATTCAGATGCACTTCCAGGCACAGCCACAACCTTATTTATGGCATTTTGTGTAAACACCGAAGGAAATGTGGTGCTTGTACGCCTGACTGCCACTTATGATAGGGCAGCAAAACAAACTCACAAGGTTCTCAGTAAGCATTAGGACATCCTGAGGATGGATCCGACCTTTGTGAGGTGATAGGTAAATACCACCTGATAACACACCGACGCAGTAAGAGGCAAAGGGACAAATTGGTACACAGCCATGTTATGTCACCATTAGCTTCACACACTCCCCTAATGTAATCTCCCCCTCTGTCCCTATTGTCTATCTTGTTGTTGTAATATTTGTTATTCATATATGTTGAATTTTAATATTTGCTCATTTCCATATGCCTCTATTTACCATGACACACAGGTCTCTACTTCAAATTAGCCAAAGTGTTCATGCCTTGTTTTTAGGCTTCTAATACTGGACGTGCACTGGACGTTGACGCGTCCACTTGGCATTCAGAATGCTTCCGGGTCTCCAGGAGGCTTTTTGGTATCCTACATACCTGGCCTTACCATTGTATCGTCCCCCTAGTTGTCATTGGTTTATTCCGCCCGTTGTGATTGCATCACATGACGCGCCTCCTAGTGACTCATGTGGATGCGTCATGTGCTCTTCACATGACATTATGTGCGTCACATGCGGCCTGGTGGGGCCTACTTTTAAAATGCCACTACAAACATGTAATGGCAGCTGGTAAGCATCCCCAACACCAGGGAAATTTTTTGCCTACACACTGTGCGCTCGTTCCCACTGGAAGGTGCACCCCTGTTTGCAGCGCAAGCTGTTTGCCATCACTATGGATTCGGTGCCTATTTTCCCTATTATTATTTGTATTCAATTTCAGATTTAGTATGTGAAGTTAGGCTTTTTGCCTTTCGACGTGGGTGTTCTGTATAGATAGGTAGGCTCCAAACAGAATCCCCTGCCCCCCTGTTTTACTGTCATCTATGGATAGTCATCTCCTGGGCAAATAATGCCACGTTGGTAAAGACACCCGAACCCCTGCAGCATTCATTACCATGGTAGTCCGGGACTGACCCCCTGTTAAATGCCGGACTCCTATCGCTGTATACCATTGAATTTTGGTAAGACTGTTTAGATTTTTATTTAATAGGTCTATACACAGTAACTTACAATTTCATGGTCCGGCTTATATTTATCAGCATTGGGGTATACGAGATTACCACTACCCCCATTCCTTATATGTTTTGTTATGTGGTGTTTTTTATTATGTAAGTTACACATTTGAAATAGACAATTTAAAGTTAATAATATAAAAGTCTTAATAATATATTTCTCCCCTCCCCTTCTCCCCAATTTTTTGGAGACCATATTTGTAATTGAGTTGGGAATTAATTTAGGTGCCACAACATAGTGGACCTCTTTTCTCTTTTTAAATTGGATTTTTTTTTCATGCGGCATGGCAGGTTTTCTGTCAGTAGGCTTCAGTGTCAATAATTAGTTGGATGAGGCAAGAGATATTTTTTCAGACAAACAGTTTCACCTAAAGAAATATGCACCATCGTTCTCCTGGTGTGGGGTCCAGCGGTTAGAAAAGTATCTTAAACACAACATAGTCCCCAGGGGTCTTCGCATCTAGATATAAGAACCCTGGGTTTATGAGTAAATGGGAACCGGAGGCAGCAAACAGTTATTTGTAGAGTTGAGCGAACGTGCTCGTAACGAGCGCTGTACTGCTCGGATTCCCTGCGCTCCGCTGCGCAGCCATCCGGATCCATCCTCCTCACCCGACTGCAAGTCAGTGGGGACAGATCCGTTTGGTATGACACACTCGTGCACACTCACCAAACGGATCCGCACCCATTGATTTACAGTCAGGTGACGACGGAACCCGATGCCTGCTGCCATGCAAGCACAGAGGATCCGAGCACTACAGTGCTCATTACGAGCACGTTCGCTCAACTCTAGTTATTTGCTTTTAATGTGTCTGCAGTTGGAAGAGGAGAAATGTACACTCGAAGTTCTCAATAAAAAACTAGAAGAAAGCATCCAGGTAGTACAGTCCTTTTCCCAGGACTCCAACTTCCCAGTTAAATAAAAACAGTTACAAAATTGTTTAGAAAAATTCTAATATCATTTAAAAGAATGGAAACATCGTCAGTTTGTCAGGGATTTGTCAGATTTCAGGGAAAATAGGATTTACACCACTTTGCCCCATAAAAGAGACAGCAAAGTAACATTGATCAGTCTTCTACTGAAACTGAGTTCTCAGATTCTGATAAAGAAAGTAACCCAAAACAGAATAAAAATCTCAATAGGGGTGGGGGTTGTTGGGGCCGCCAGAGAGGGACCTCTCAGAGATATGGCCTACATTTCTAAGGTCAGTCCAATCAGGCACCAGTCTATCCTCTATGCAGCCGCAACCCACAACAACAAAACTATTCTCTGGATCCCAAGTCATAAACATCTCAACTCGGCCATTGAGCATTGTGGAGACGAGAGTTCTTGAACTGGGTCTTTCTTTCGGGCTTACCCCCAATAGATTTAATATCATCAAGGATCTTTATTTATTTATACAGAAGTTGAGGTGGTATAAGCATTTCAAACGCATAGAAAGGCACAGATGTTTTGAACTTGGCATCCCAATGCAAATGTTGCCGGATGTTCAATTACTAAAAGGGTTTGAGACAGAAGGTAATCAATTACAGGGGGAAGGTCCTTTTACCAACTTGAAACAGAAAAGTAACAAAATGCCTCCTCAAACTGGGGAAATCTCATGTATAGATGTATTTCTCAATATGGTCTCCAGGGATTTGGAGGCAATTAAATCCACATCTCATTATTCAAATTGTATGGGTGACATGGCTGCTGCTGTTTCCCTCCTTGAAAAAGATTCCAACATTGTCATTAAACCATCCGACAAGGGGGGGGGGGTAACACGATAGTCATGAACACAGAACAATATAAGAGAATGTGTGAGGTCCTTCTCAAAGACAAGGAGACAAGGAGACATATGAAGTCCTGACAAGGGACCCAACCGAGTTATTTAGACAGGAACTCAAAAGTATCCTGGATGAGGCTAAGTCTACCTGGGTATATACATTGACCAGTTTCTGAGTTTCTGGCACCTTTTCTGAGACCTTTGCCTTCCTATACTAGGGACTAGGGATGAGCGAACCGAACCGTAACGAACCAGATTCGTTACGAACTTTGCAAAAAGTTTGGTTCGTCACCGAACTTTTGAAAAGTTCGTAACGAATCTGTTAAAAAAAAAACGGTAACGCAAAACAGTACTTTTTTCACAGAATAGACCGGGATACAAGGGATTATTACTCCTATAATCCCTTGTATCCTGGTTTTCTGTGAAAAAAAAATGTGTGACGTCACCCCACAGTCCCTGAAGTGTCTGAGCGTGCCGACATCTTGTCAGTGCATCTCAAGACTTCAAAGGGAGAGGAGCTGCAGATTAGTGTTAGAGAAAAGATATAGATAGATAGAAAATCAAACAAGTAGATAGATACAGGGAGAGATAGAGAAGAAATAAAAAAAGGGTTAGTGAGAGAAGCAGGAGAGAGGAAGAGAAATCTAGATAAGAAGTTAAGGTGATAGATAGGGAAAGAGGCTGAGAAAGCAAGAGATAGATAGAGACAGGGAGAGAAAGTCATATAAATAAAAAAAATTGTGACAGCTAGGGAGAGATAGGGTGATAAAAAAAAGAAATAGTGAGAGAAAAGAGTCAGGACAGGTAGCATTCCTGTTCCGTGACCGTACACGCTACACGTTGCTGCTCAGCTGGGTGCCGTCAACCCCGTTTAGCCACAACAAAAAAAGTTTAAAAAAAACTCAAAAAAAAGTTGTAAACAAAGTTTAAATAAAAAAAAAAGTTTAAAAAAAGTTGTAAAAAAAGTTAAAAAAAAGTTAAAAAAAGTTATAAAAAAAATAAAGTTTAAAAAAAGTATAAAAAAATACATCATTTAATTTTCCCCCACACAAATAAAAATATGTCCAAGCGTCCTACTTCCAGCACTTCCCAGGCAAGGAGGGCAACAGCAGGCGGTGAGGGTAGGAGAAGTGGCAGCACCAGGCCTGGTGGCAACCGGGGTAACAGGCGTGGCAGCAGGGTGCAGCTACCCCTGACGGCCACTGGTCAAGTAAGAACCACACAGCCAGCGGTTCTAGATTGGAATAGCCCAATCCTCCAGTTCCACCGCCCAAAGCTCCCAAACGAGGAGTCAAGCATCCGCTGGATCATCCGACACCACCCTTACATGGGACGGTCAGCGAGAGTCCTCTGCCCCGTCCCCTGTTATCAGAATGCCACTCACCTTTGGGGCACCTTCTGCCAGGGAACTGTTGGCAAACCTTGATCTGCCCTTGGAGTCTCTACCACTTTTTAGTGATGAGGAGGAGGAAGTCCACCAAAGTCAGCGGGTGGAACGTAGTGAGACTCCAGAGGAGGTGTTGGCTGTAAGCAGTCAACAGAGCCAGGGAGGGGCATCCAGTGCCACACCAGATATTCTGTCCCAGCAACCTGAGGAAAGTAGCAGTGGTGACGAGTTTGATGACGATGTCGCTGATCAGATGTGGTGCCCTCAAGCAGCTTCATCCTCATCATCAGGGGAGGAAATAGAGGTGCCACCGACGCAGCAACATCCCACTGTTTCAAGGAACCGAGGCACAAGAGGGAGGGGTAGAAGCCAAGCTACCAGGCAGAGATCACCCTCTCAAAGCCTTGGTCCTGAGAGGGCACCCTCAGTCAGCAGTGGCAGTCAACAGGCAGCAAGACCCCCCGTGGCTGTCAGCAAACCACCGTCCTCTCTCGTCTGGCAGTTCTTCCGCCTGGGGAAAGATAAGCACATCGCTTTGTGCCTGCTGTGCAATGAGAGGGTCAGTCGTGGCAGGGGTGATAATCTCGGGACAACATCCATGCGAAAGCACATGGAAAGGCAACACCAACAGGCCTGGAAGAACCGTGACCCCAATACCACGTCCTGTCAGGATGCACCATACACTGCAGATCTCATCATGCAGCATCCTCTCAGTGCAACTCAGGGCTCGTCAGCCTCTGGTGCCAGCACCAGCACAGTGTCACTGCCATCTACACCGCTAATGAGGCAGCAATCAGTGACTGAGTCCATGGGCAGACGTCAGGTGTATTCCAGCAGCCATCCCATGGCCCAGAAACTGACCAGACACCTGGTTAAGCTGCTGGAGCTTCAGTCCCTGCCCTTCAACCTCGTGGACTCCCAGCCTTTCAGGGATTTCATGGCGTGTGCGCACCCCAGATGGCGAGTCCCCAGCCACCACTACATCTCTGGCAAAGCTGTCCCATCACTGCACAGTTATGTGCAGAAAAAGGTGGGCGACTCATTGGGACTCTCGGTGTCCAAGACCGTGCACCTGAGTGCTGATGTCTGGTCCTCAAATTATGGACAAGGGCAGTACATGTCTGTTACTGCCCATTGGATCAACATCCTCCCAGAAGACCATCAGGAAGTTGGCCCATTTTTGCCACTGTCACCTCCACGGTGCTTTAGGGGGCCAGCAGCGGGAAGCAGAAGTTCTGCCTCCACCACCTTGCAACCATCCGCCGCTTTGACAGCAGTCCAACCTGCCCCGGTGTCTTACCACCGATGTCAGGCCCGGCGCTCTCAGGCTGTCTTCCATTTGGTGAGCCAGAGCCACAGTAGGCAGGAGCTCCTCCGGACCATCAAGGAGGAGATCAATCGATGGCTGACCCCATGTCAACTAACGGTGGGAAGTGTGGTAGCAGAAAATGGGAGGAACATTGTCAGCAGGGAGGGCTGAGTCATACACCTTGTATGGCACATGTGATAAACCTCATAGTGCACAGGTTTCTTAGATCATTTCCTGCACTACAAGACCTTATGAGGATGTCACGCAGAGTGTGCAAACACTTCAGCCACTCCTACACTGCAAGGAACACCCTGCTAAGGATCCAGAGACAGCGCAGTCTGCCCCAACATCGGCTAATCTGCGACGTGCCAACACGCTGGAATTCTGCCCTCCATATGCTGGACCGCCTGTACAAGCAAAGGTCAGCCATTACAGACTACCTCACTGCGACTTCCAAGTCACACACTGGCAGATGATGCGTGAAGTCTGCCAATTGTTGATCCCTTTTGAGGACGCGACTTTGTTTGTGAGCAGGCAGGACTATGGGATCAACGACATCATCCCACTCGTCCATGTTCTGGAAAGTGCGCTGAAAAGCATCATCAGCGAGGATTCCCAGGCCACCACTCCAAGGCTGAACATCGCATTGAGCCCAGAGATGGATGAAGTGCAGATGGAGGGTGAGGAGGAGGAAGATGTGTACGCCCAGCCATTCCACACACCGCCACCTGGCTTCTCTGCCTCTCAATCACAGGAGGAGATGGAGGATGAGGTGGTAGAGGAAGCGGAGGAAGACCCCAGCAGACCCTGGAACTATACCGAGGACAGTGGAGAGGAGAGGTGCTCATTGTCCTTGGTGCAGATGGCAAGGTGCCTGTGGGAGTGTCTCAGGAGTGACAGCCGGATTGTGGACATCCACCAAAGGGACCAATACTGGCTGGCCACCCTGGTGGACCCTCGCTTCCGCCGCAAAATGGCAGAATTTTTTCCGCCATCAGAGAGGGAGGCAAAACTGGGGTACTACCAGGACCTACTCACCAGTCAGTTGGTCTCAACTTATAAGCGAGACCAGCCAGGTTCCCAGACAACATCCGCTCGGGGGGAACCAGCGTGCTCCACTACCACCACCACTAGTGGAGGCGTGAGAAGTCGCTACAGCCTCCAATCGCTGATGAGCGATTTCATGCAGCCAGCTGCTGAAGAGGGGACACAACACCGGACTCATGGCGTGGAACAGCATGAGCTCACCCACCAGGTTACTGCCTACCTGGATTGTACCCTGCCCCAAAGTGTCACCGACCCCGTGCAGTACTGGGCAGAGAAACTGGACATTTGGCCTCAACTGGCAGCGTTTTCTTTGGCTCTGCTGTCCTGCCCAGCCAGTAGTGTTGCGTCAGAGAGGGTGTTCAGAGAGGGAGGCAAAACTGGGGTACTACCAGGACCTACTCACCAGTCAGTTGGTCTCAACTTATAAGCGAGACCAGCCAGGTTCCCAGACAACATCCGCTCGGGGGGAACCAGCGTGCTCCACTACCACCACCACTAGTGGAGGCGTGAGAAGTCGCTACAGCCTCCAATCGCTGATGAGCGATTTCATGCAGCCAGCTGCTGAAGAGGGGACACAACACTGGACTCATGGCATGGACCAGCATGAGCTCACCCACCAGGTCACTGCCTACCTGGATTGTACCCTGCCCCAAAGTGTCACCGACCCCGTGCAGTACTGGGCAGAGAAACTGGACATTTGGCCTCAACTGGCAGCGTTTTCTTTGGCTCTGCTGTGCTGCCCAGCCAGTAGTGTTGCGTCAGAGAGGGTGTTCAGTGTGGCGGGTAACATAGTAACACCGCAAAGAATGAGGCTCTCTTGCCACAGTGTTGAGATGCTGACTTTTATAAAGATGAATCGTGCCTGGATTACATCGGATTATACCACCCCCCTGCCTTATGTGAATCAGTCACCCGTCTTGCATGGCAATCCGTGTGTCCAAGAAACTGACCTTAATATCCCAAATATGTGCCCAACGTAAAAATCCGTAATTTAACTTATTAAGTAATGTTCCCCCCTTAGACCCCAAATTAAACAAAATCACCTTAAAAATTCCCTACTTAATTCAGATACATTTAAATAAACAGAACCCCATCTCCAAATTTAATGCCCATGGTGTGTTGGCCATTTAACATCTCCACACCAGCTTAATGCCTCACACCGGTGCACCGTCCAACCCATACCCCAAGAACAGTACCATCCCTAAAATAATCCCCACGACTATGCTTCACAAAGTGGGGATTTCACCTTTTGTGAACTATAGCCGTGGGGTTCTATCCCTGGCACCCTTGCCAAGGAACACTACTCACCGTTTTGTGAGCGGGTACTAACTGTTCTTGAGGTATTTTGTTGATATCATGAGAGTAGTAAAATCTCGCACCGCAAATCCCGATGGGGTTCTTCTCTGTGCGAATGATTTCATGCCTCTCATGCAGTCACGCGTGGAATAAGGCTGTCTATGGGGTATATATCACGGAGGCTGATGTCCTTCAACTGTGATATAAAAAAAACCTCCACAGTTAGTTACAACAACAAACAGTTGCTGAAAGGCAGGTTAACTTGCCTTATTTACGGGTGCCTTTACAATGGGATGCTTTTTTTTGGGTTCTCTGCTGCCTAAAATCCACAGCACATCGTTGGCTGATTTTATGCCACCTTCAGTACTATGGGGCTGGACGCAAATACCCAGTTCAGCGCAGAACTGCGTATGTCCGGACGGCACCATAGTACTGAACGCCGTTTGGTGAACAGTATAAAAATGCCCTGTGGATTTTACTCAGCAGACCCACAGCCCCATGTGAAGGTACCCATAGGGTGAGGCTTTTTGGGAGTGACCAAAGAGAGGGCGGGAAGGTCACTCCCATACCCAATCAGGGCTTTTTCCCCTACATACTTTAAAAGATAAGTCCAAGCAATTAATAACTTTCTGTGCACTTACTTGAACCAGAAACTTATAAATTGCCCGGACTTATCCTTTAAAGGGAACCTGTCATCTCCAAAACACCCCCTGAACTAGAGTAAGCGTTGTATAGTGTAAGTGATGCTGAATCCGAATATGTAAGTTTTATCTTCATACTCACTTCCATTCCGACGCTGTGCTCCCACAAACCTGCAGTAAAATGCACTCAGCGGACTCCGGTGCTCACTCACATAATGGAGAGGACTCAAAGAAGAGTCCACTGAGTGCATTTTACTGCAGGTTTGTGGGAGCACAGCGTCAGAATGGAAGTGAGTATGAAGATTAAGCTTACATATTCGGATTCAGCATCACTTACACTATACAACGCTTACTCTAGTTCAGGGGGGGTTCCGAGATGACAGGTTCCCTTTAAGCCAGCTGGTGACAGCACTAAAAAAACACAAAAGCATACATCCATTGGGTTGGGCGCTGCACTCGGTTAGGACATCAAACTGGTGTAACAAAGATAAATATATATGTCTCGCCAACAGCCATATGCCCAGATTCAACAGGTTTGACACCAGAGTAGTTACGTCAATTTGTAAAGCGAGTGCCAGTGAGGTGTCCATTTCATGAAAATTGGACACGTATTTTTGGATAATGGAACTGGCGTAAAGCCTTCTTGAATCTGTGCCTTTTTAAATGTCCTTTATTCACCTCATGGATTCTTTGGGTGAGGTTAGCTGTCTATTTAACCGTATCCGTATCCTACTAGACTAGCTGTAATGTTACAGGGTTTTTTTTAAGGTTGACTGTCCTGTGCTGAACTCTACATCAACATTTTGTCATGTATAAAAACTGATTTTTACAAGCGTGCATATTCTTAGCTTCCAACTTAAGTTCTCTGTACTAGGCCCTTCTGGGTCCAAAAGAATACTGCTCCTACTAATGCCCCCACCGTCAATTGTCTATTTGGAAACATACTGGGTGCAATCAAGAGCTGCTGAAGCTGCCTCCTCAACTTGTCTCTTCTTAACTATACTGGCCTGGGTGCTAGCAAGTGCTGCCGCCTACTTCTCCGTCAATTGTCTCTTCTCAACTATATTGGACTGGGTGCTATACAAGTGCTGCCACCTCCTCCTCCGTCAATTGTCTCTTCTCAACTATACTGGACTGGGTGCTATACAAGTGCTGCCGCCTCCTCCTCCGTCAATTGTCTCTTCTCAACTATACTGGACTGGGTGCTATACAAGTGCTGCTGCCTCCTCCTCCACCGTCAATTGTCTCTTCTCAACTATACTGGACTGGGTGCTATACAAGTGCTGCTGCCTCCTGCTTCTCTGTCAATTGTCTCTTCTCAACTATACTGGACTGGGTGCTATACAAGTGCTGCCGCCTCCTGCTTCTCCGTCAATTGTCTCTTCTCAACTATTCTGGACTGGGTGCTATACAAGTTGCTGCCGCCTTCTCTTCTGTCAATTGTCTCTTCTCACTATACTGGACTGGGTGCTATACAAGTGCTGCCGCCTCCTGCTTCTCCGTCAATTGTTTCTTCTCAACTATACTGGACTGGGTGCTATACAAGTGCTGCCACCTCCTCCTCCGTCAATTGTCTCTTCTCAACTATACTGGCCTGGGTGCTATACAAGTGCTGCCGCCTCCTCCTCCTCCGTCAATTGTCTCTTCTCAACTATACTGGCCTGGGTGCTATACAAGTGCTGCCGCCTCCTGCTTCTCCGTCAATTGTCTCTTCTCAACTATACTTGCCTGGGTGCTATACAAGTCCTGCCACCTCCTCCTCCGTCAATTGTCTCTTCTCAACTATACTGGCCTGGGTGCTATACAAGTGCTGCCGCCTCCTCCTCCTCCATCAATTGTCTCTTCTCAACTATACTTGCCTGGGTGCTATACAAGTGCTGCCGCCTCCTCCTCCTCCGTCAATTGTCTCTTCTCAACTATACTGGACTGGGTGCTATACAAGTGCTGCCGCCTCCTCCTCCGTCAATTGTCTCTTCTCAACTATACTTGCCTGGGTGCTATACAAGTGCTGCCGCCTCCTCCTCCGTCAATTGTCTCTTCTCAACTATACTGGCCTGGGTGCTATACAAGTGCTGCCACCTCCTCCTCCTCCGTCAATTGTCTCTTCTCAACTATACTGGACTGGGTGCTATACAAGTGCTGCCGCCTCCTCCTCCTCCGTCAATTGTCTCTTCTCAACTATACTGGACTCGGTGCTATACAAGTGCTGCCGCCTCCTCCTCCGTCAATTGTCTCTTCTCAACTATACTGGCCTGGGTGTTATACAAGTGCTGCCACCTCCTCCTCCTCCGTCAATTGTCTCTTCTCAACTATACTGGACTGGGTGTTATACAAGTGCTGCCACCTCCTCCTCCGTCAATTGTCTCTTCTCAACTATACTGGACTGGGTGCTATACAAGTGCTGCCGCCTCCTCCTCCGTCAATTGTCTCTTCTCAACTATACTGGACTGGGTGCTATACAAGTGCTGCCGCCTCCTCCTTCGTCAATTGTCTCTTCTCAACTATACTGGACTGGGTGCTATACAAGTGCTGCCGCCTCCTTCTCCATCAATTGTCTCTTCTCAACTGTACTGGACTGGGTGCTATACAAGTGCTGCCGCCTCCTGCTTCTCCGTCAATTGTCTCTTCTCAACTATACTGGCCTGGGTTCTATACAAGTGCTGCCGCCTCCTCCTTCGTCAATTGTCTCTTCTCAACTATACTGGACTGGGTGCTATACAAGTGCTGCCGCCTCCTTCTCCGTCAATTGTCTCTTCTCAACTATACTGGACTGGGTGCTATACAAGTGCTGCCACCTCCTCCTCCTCCGTCAATTGTCTCTTCTCAACTACACTGGACTGGGTGCTATACAAGTGCTGCAGCCTCTGCCTCCTCCACCTCCGTCAATTGTCTCTTCTCAACTATACTGGACTGGGTGCTATACAAGTGCTGCCGCCTCCTCCTCCGTCAATTGTCTCTTCTCAACTATACTGGACTCGGTGCTATACAAGTGCTGCCGCCTCCTCCTCCTTCGTCAATTGTCTCTTCTCAACTATACTGGACTGGGTGCTATACAAGTGCTGC
Source organism: Rhinella marina (assembly GCA_900303285.1). Classification (NCBI taxonomy): domain Eukaryota; kingdom Metazoa; phylum Chordata; class Amphibia; order Anura; family Bufonidae; genus Rhinella; species Rhinella marina. Next base: position 62,753 of record ONZH01016434.1, read on the forward strand.
CGCCTCCTCCTCCTCCGTCAATTGTCTCTTCTCAACTATACTGGACTGGATGCTATACAAGTGCTGCCGCCTCCTCCTCCGTCAATTGTCTCTTCTCAACTATACTGGACTGGGTGCTATACAAGTGCTGCTGCCTCCTCCTCCTCCGTTAATTGTCTCTTCTCAACTATACTGGACTGGGTGCTATACAAGTGCTGCCACCTCCTCCTCTGTCAATTGTCTCTTCTCAACTATACTGGCCTGGGTGCTATACAAGTGCTGGAGTACGCCTGTCTGTCTTCTGACCTGTGATGTCACTGAGACTACATCGACTTCAACGCAGCCTATTCTTGGGCTGGTGCCACGATCTACCGTGTGTTTTTGGTGCTCTGGCATGACATGGACTGCTCCAGTGGACATCTTCAATGCTGTCAAATGTTGTCGACCTGGCTGTCGACGACTATTTTTGCACTTTAATTTTTTCCACTTTTTTCATTGTAATAGCAACTGCAACTAAACGAAACTATACCCTATCAGACTCCCACTATTGTAGCTGCAATTATTCAGCCGTTATAGCAAGGTTCGTTTTAGGTTCGATTCGTACGAATCCGAATTTCACGAAAGTTCGCCGAACCGAACTTTTCAAAAGTTCGCTCATCCCTACTAGAGACATGACTAACCTCCTCAAAAGGTTGGAGGGGGTACATGTGGAGGATGAGTGCTTATTGCCCAGCATAAATGTGGAGGCACTATATTCCACAATCCTGCCCCAATTGGGAATCAAGCCTGTTGACCATTTTTAATGCACCTGTGGCTGTCTGTATTGCGCTCATAGCCTATTTATTCTCTGCATTCTTGAGTTTACACTCACCAAAAATGTCTTCAACTTTAACAATAAGATCTACTACCAGCTCAGGGGCACAGCTATGGGGAGCCCCTGTACCCCTTTGTATGCTAATCTGTTTCTGGGCTGGTGGGAGGAGACACAGATGTTCAAGGATGAAATTACGGAGGATGTACAACATATAGGTCTATGGGCGTGATACATAGATGACATTTTCATCATCAGGAATGGTGATAAGAAGGATTTTGAGTCCTTTGTTTTGGGTTTGAATGATAATCATCTATGCCTCAGTTTTACCTGTGAATATGACAGAGGATCTCTATTCTTTTTGGATGTATTGATTACTAAAAACAACAAAGGAGAGTTGGATACCTCTGTGTATAGGAAACCAAATTCAACTAACTCATTACTGCGGTGGGAGAGTAGCCATCCAATCCCCCTCAAGTGTGGGATCGCCAGGGTACAATATCTCTGTTTGAGGAGAAACTGCTCCACGAAATATGACTTTATTGTACAAGCTGCAGATCTTTGCAAGCGATTCCTACAAAGAGGTTACCCCAACAAGGTCTTAAAATCTGCATTTAGAACAGCAGTTACTAGGGACAAATCTACCCTTCTGATTCCAAAAGAGAAGGGAGATGGGGGAAAAACTGTATGCCTGATAACCACTTCTAATAGGGCAGCAAAAAAAACTTGCAAGGTTCTCAGAAAGCATTGCGACATCCTGAGGATGTGTCTGATGGATTAATACCCCCAGATAACATACCGACGCCGTAAGAGCCTAAGGGGCAAATTGGTACACAGCCATTTTGTGTCATCATTAGCTTCACACACTTCATGGCTCCAAAAGAAGGGCAAGGGCAATTTCAGATGAGGGGGCTATATTGCCTGTAACCACATTCAGACTGGTAAATCATTTAGGAGTAATGTAACTGGCAGTGAATACTTGATTTATGACTATATTAATTGCAAATCGCAAGGTGTGATCTACCGCTTAACATGCAAATATGGCATTGAATATGTGGGTAAGACCATACGAAAATTTGGGAGGAGGGTAGGGGAGCACCTGAGCGATATCACTAATAGGAGAGATACCCTTGTATCTAAACATGTTCACCAAAACCATAATGGTCAAGCAAAGATCGTGTTTATGGGCATTGATATCGTGAAACCACCTATAAGAGGTAGAAACTGGGGCAGAGAGCTCCTACAGAGGGAAGCTCGTTGGATCTATTACCTCAAAACATCTGCCACTTTGGGACTGAACGAGCGACTTAACTTCTGTTGTTTTATACAATACCTATTATATTTGGCACCCCAATCTAAAGTGGGTTGAGGTACTTGAAGTGTCTATCAACTTAGTAGTTTGTGTTTGGGGGAGTTTCTCCCCTAATGCAAACTCCCCCTCCCCTCCTCTCTCTCCCTATTGTCTATTTTGTTGTTATAATAATATTTGTTATTCATACAGCACAGACCAAAAGTTCGAACACACCTTCTCATTCAAAGTGTTTTCTGTATTTTCACGACTATGAAAATTGTAGATTCACACTGAAGGCATCAAAACTATGAATTAACACATGTGGAATTATATACTTAACAAAAAAGTGTGAAACAACTGAAAATATGTCTTATATTCTAGATTCTTCAAAGTAGCCACCTTTTGCTTTGATTACTGCTTTGCACACTCTTGGCATTCTCTTGATGAGCTTCAAGAGGTAGTCACCTGAAATGGTTTTCACTTCACAAGTGTGCCCTGTCAGGTTTAATAAGTGGGATTTCTTGCCTTATAAATGGGATTGGGACCATGAGTTGTGTTGGGCAGAAGTCAGGTGGATACACAGCTGATAGTCCTACTGTCACGAGTGGGCTTGCGTCTGGTATCAGACGTTCTGTGCGGCTTTCAAAAGTGACATAATTTGACATGCTTTCCCTTGGTTTGGTTGCTGTTTACCACACCTCTTCCCCCCAGCTGTTGTGGCTGTGGTAATTGTCTTTCCTCTATTTATTCCTTCTTCTCCCAGGATTCACTGCAGTTTATACTTTCTGCCTACTTTGTAGTGTGTGGTGTGGATCTCGGCTGAGATCCGGTTGCTGCGATATCTGCTTTAAGATAAGTGACATTTTCCCTTTTGTGGTTTTCCTTCTGGAGTTTCCTGTTCATCCTTACTCTTGGAGGAACGGGTTGACTCTTTCCTGTGTCACTAGCTGCAGGGTTCTTTAGGGTGAATTTATTATTAGGTTCCTGTGTATGAACTCTCCTACCACTAAGGCTTGTTCATACTGGTAGTCAGTCAGGGCCTAGTTTCAGGGTTCCCTGCAGGAGGTGACCATTTCCCTGGTTTTGGTCTTTTCCCTTTCCTCGTACGCTCGGTGTGGCTGTTCCCTCCACACCAGAGCGTGACATTATAAACTGTCAAAACAAAAATTTATGTCATTTTTGTGCTGACATGGATGCTATTGCTGCGCTTGCTGAACGGCTGCAGGGACTCAGTTTGGAGGTGGCTAACATCTGCAACCAGATTCAAAGACCACAGGCTGGTGGTTCTGGGGTTGCTGAGTGTCAGGCCTGTTTGGAGCCTAAGGTCCCCCTCCCGGATAGATTTTCTGGGGGACGTGATAATTTTGTTCTATTTAGGGAGGCGTGCAAATTGCATTTCAGACTGCGTCCACATTCTTCTGGTAATAAGAAGCAGAAGGTTGGTGTGGTCATCTCGCTGCTTAAAGGGGATGCGCAGTCATGGGCCTTTTCTCTGCCGACAGGATCGCAGTCTCTCCGGTCAGTAGATTAATTTTTCAAGGCTTTAGGGATTATCTATGATGACCCGGATCGTATCTCTCTGGCTGAGACCCAGATACGTGACCTTTGTCAGGGTGAGCGGCCGGTTGAGATTTATTGCTCTGAGTTTCGGAGGTGGGCAACCAATACTGAATGGAACGATCCGGCTTTACGTAGCGTAGCCAATTTTGTCAAGGTTTATCTGAAAGGCTGAAGGACGCTTTGGCCTTTCAGGAAACCCCTGTGTCTTTGGAAGCCACTATATCTCTTGCTATGCACATGGATAGGCGCCTTAGAGAGCGATCTAGTGGCCCCCGCTCTCAGGACGTACTATCACATAGTGTACTGTCTTCCTATGACACTTTGGGTGAATATTCCCCTAGGTTGATGTCAGGGGACGAACCTATGCAATTAGGGGGAGCCACTCCTGTTTCCACTCGTAAACATTTTGGTAATAAAAAGGGTGTGTGTTTTTTCTGTGGTCAGAAAGGACACTTTATCAAGGTATGTCCATGCTTTCAATCTCTAAAAGAGAGAAAAGAAAAGACGGCGTTGAATTCTCATCTCACTCTTGGTGGGGTGGGTAGGGAGACTTCATCCTGTAGTACCCGTTTTCTCCTGACTGCTGAGGTGGCGCTAGAGTCAAAGGTTGTGAAAATTGAGGTGTTTATTGACAGCGGGGCAGGGCTGAACTTGATTGATGCTCAGTTTGTCCGTATGCATGGATTGTCGCCGAGTTCTTTAGATAAGAGGATTTCTGTGTTTGCCATTGATTCTGCACCTCTATCTCAGAAGTGTTTGTCTCAGATGGTGCATGATATCAAATTAAGAGTGGGTGAATTTCATAAGGAGCTTATTTCATGTTTTGTGTTGGAAGGTCTTCCTGCTCCTGTGGTTCTGGGTTTACCATGGTTAAGCAAACATAATCCGTCCATTGGCTGGCATACTAGACAAATTGTGGATTGGGGCGATTATTGTGTTGACAATTGCCTTAATACATCTTTTTCTGCTTTAACCACTAAGACTCTTCCTTCTTTTATATCGGATTTCTCTGATGTATTTTCTGAAGGTGGATGTCAGGATTTACCCCCTCACCGGGAATACGATTGTCCTATCAATCTTATCCCTGGAGCAAAATTGCCCAAATCTAGGCTGTATAACCTTTCTGGACCTGAGAGAACGGCCATGAAGGAATATATTGCTGAGAGTTTGGCTAAAGGACATATTAGGCCCTCCAAATCTCCTGTGGCAGCAGGGTTCTTTTTTGTTAAGAAAAAGGACGGAACCCTTAGGCCATGTCTGGATTTCCGTGAACTCAATAGGATTACTATCCGTGATCCGTACCCCCTTACTTTGATTCCTGACTTGTTTAACCAGATTGTGGATGCCAAGGTGTTCTCCAAGTTGGACTTAAGGGGGGGGGCATATAATCTGGTCAGGATCAAGGAAAGGGATGAATGGAAGATGGCCTTTAACACTCCTGAGGGCCACTTTGAGAACCTGGTCATGCCTTTTGGGTTGACCAATGCTCCTGCTGTCTTCCAGCATTTTGTTAATGACATTTTTCATTATCTTGTGGGGAGGTTTGTAGTCGTGTATTTGTATGACATACTAATCTATTCTCCAGATATTGTGACACATCAGGTTCACGTGAGGCAGGTGTTGCAAATCTTAAGAGATAACAAGTTGTATGCAAAATTAGAGAAATGTGTTTTTGCTGTACATGAGGTGCAATTCTTAGGATACCTGCTTTCATCTTCAGGTTTCCGTATGGATCCTGAGAAAGTCTGTGCTGTTCTGAACTGGGACCGACCTGAAAATCTGAAGGCTCTTATGCGATTTTTGGGGTTCACCAACTATTACCGAAAATTTATTAAGAACTATTCTACAATAGTTAAACCCTTAACTGACATGACTAAGAAAGGGACGGATGTCTCAGTGTGGTCTGATGCAGCGTTGCAAGCCTTCTCCGCTGTGAAGGAGTGCTTCTCTTCTGGTCCTATATTGGTGCAGCCAGATGTGTCACAACCTTTCATTGTGGAGGTTGACGCATCCGATGTGGGGGTAGGAGCGGTTTTATCACAGGGCCCGTCACCTGGTAAATGGCGCCCATGTGCTTTTTTTTTTCGAAAAAACTCTCTGCGGCGGAGAGAAATTATGAAGTGGGTAACAGAGAGTTACTGGCCATTAAGTTGGCTTTTGAGGAATGGCGTCATTGGTTTGATTCACCCAATCACGGTATTCACTGATCACAAAAATCTGGCTTACCTAGAGTCGGCTAAACGACTTAATCCGAGGCAGGCCAGATGGTCTTTGTTCTTCACCAGATTCAATTTCATTGTCACATATCGTCCTGGGGTTAAGAATGTGAAGGCGGATGCCTTGTCACGTAGTTTTCCCGGAGGTGGTGATTTTGAAGATCCGAGGTCTATACTGTCTGAAGGAGTGGTTATATCCGCTCTTTACCCTCATCTTGAGGCTAAAGTGTTTGAGGCCCAGGGAGATGCGCCGGAGTCTTGCCCTCCTGGGAAGTTGTTTGTTCCTTCTGATTTGCGTCATAAGGTGTTTGAGGAGCATCATTCTTCGGTGCTTGCGGGACACCCTGGTAGTAAATCCACTGTCGACCTCATCTCTCGTAGATTCTGGTGGCCAGGGCTGCGTAAGTGTGTTGAGGACTATGTGTCAGCCTTTAGTGTCTGTGTACGTGCTAAGGTGACACATACTCGACCTTCTGGACCCCTACTTCCATTACCCATCCCATCCAGACCATGGACTCACCTACCCATGGACTTCATCACTGATCTGCCTGAGTCGTCTGGTAAGACAGTTATTCTGGTGGTTGTAGATCGTTTTAGTAAGATGGCGCACTTTATTGCATTACCCGGACTCCCCAATGCTAAAACTCTTGCACAAGTGTTTGTTGACAACATTGTGAAACTTCATGGCATTCCCACTGACGTGGTCTCTTATCGTGGGACTCAGTTTGTGTCCAGATTCTGGAGGGCGTTCTGTACTCAGCTTGGGGTACAACTGTCTTTTTCCTCTGCCTTTCATCCTCAGACGAATGGATAGACTGAGCGTACCAATCAGAGTCTGGAGACTTACTTGACATGTTTTGTCTCTGAGAACCAGGAGGAGTGGTCCTCGTTTTTGTCTCTGGCTGAGTTTGCCACAGTCACCAGACCTGAACCCAATCGAGATGGTTTGGGGTGAGCTGGACCGCAGAGTGAAGGCAAAAGGGCCAACAAGTGCTAAGCATCTCTGGGAACTCCTTCAAGACTGCTGGAATACCATTTCAGGTGACTACCTCTTGAAGCTCATCAAGAGAATGCCAAAAGTGTGCAAAGCAGTAATCAAAGCAAAAGGTGGCTACTTTGAAGAACCTAGAATATAATACATATTTTCAGTTGTTTCACACTTTTTTGTTAAAGGGGTTGTCCGGGTTCAGACCTGAACCCTGACATACCCTTATATTCACCCAGGCAGCCCGCCTGAACAGGGCATTGGAGCATCTCATGCTCCGATGCTCTCCCTTGCCCTGCGCTAGATCGCGCAGGGCAAGGGCTCTTTTATTTACATAACACACTGCCGGGCGGAGGCTTTGGTGACGGAGGCAGTGAGTTCGGTGACGTCACCGGCTGTAATGGGCCGGCTTTAGCGCTGCCATAGCCGTTTTACTGGCTAGGGCAGCGCTAAAGCTCGCCCATCAGCGCCAGTGATGTCACCGGGCTCACTGCCGGGCGGAAGCCTCCGCCTGGCAGAGCCCGGTACGTCACAGGAACCGGGCTAAATGCCTTTGCCCTGCGCTAATTAGCGCAGGGCAAAGGAGGGCATCGGAGCATAGGATGCTCCGATGCCCTGTTCAGGCGGGCTGCCTGGGTGAATTTAAATGTATGTCCGGGTTCAGCTCTGAACCCGGACAACCCCTTTAAGTATATAATTCCACATGTGTTAATTCATAGTTTTGATGCCTTCAGTGTGAATCTGCAATTTTTATACTCATGAAAATACAGAAAACTCTTTGAATGAGGAGGTGTGTCCAAACTTTTGGTCTGTACTGTATATGTTAAATTTTAATATTTGCTCATTACCATATGCCTCTATTTACCATGACACACTGAGGCCTCTACTTTGTTTACCCATCAAATAAGTCTAAGTATTCATGCCTTGCTTTTAGGCTTCTAATACTGGACGCTTGGCATACAGGATGCTTTCAGGTCTCAAGGAGGCTTTGTGGTATCCTGGATACTTGGCCTTACCAAAGTATCCTCCTCCCAAGTTGTGATTGGTTTATTCCGCCTCCTGTGATTGCATCACGTGATGCGCCTCCTAGTGACTCATGTGGGTGCATCATGTGCTCTTCATGTAACGTTAGTCACGTGATCCTCATGTGACATCAGTGCGTCACATGCAGCCTAGAGGGGGCGGGACCAACTGGGATGTGCTCTTTTGGCCTACATTTAAAACGCCACTACAAACATGTATTGGCTGCTGGCAACCATCCCCAACACCAGGGGAATTTTTTGCCTACACGCTGTGCGCTCGTTTCCACTGGAAGGTGCACCTCTGTGCGCAGGGAAGGCCGTTTGCCATCACTATGGAATCGGCGCCTATTTTCCCTATTATTATTTGTATTTATTTTCAGATTTAGTGTGTGAAGTTAGGCTTTTTGCCAAGCGCACCAGTCACGTTTCTGTCTACACCCCCTGTTGAATGCCGTACTCCTATCGCTGTATACCATTGCATTTTGGTAAGACCGTTCAGATTTTTATTTAATAGTTCTATACATGGTAACTTACAGTTTCATGGTCCGGCTTATATTTATCAGCATTGGGGTACACGAGATTACCACTACCCCCATTCCTTATAAGTTTTGTTATGTGTTTTTTGTTATATATGTTACACATTTTAAATGGACATTGCCATATTTGTAATTGAGTTGGGAATGAATTTAGGGGCCATGACATAATGGACCTCTTTTGTCTTTTTCACTTGTAAGGATATGCTACAATATTAAAGGTGTTGGCGGCTATGGCGGAATTTTATCATGAGGGTAATATTTGAAGTCACTTTTGCTTCAGTTGGTGTACTTTGAGCCGTATTTATTAAATTTCACATTGTGTGATAAATTTAGTGCATCTTTAAACCTAAAACTTTTGTTTACAAATTCAACTCCAGTTTTGTTTTTTTGTTTTTTGTGCCAACCTCTACTGGAGTGAGTTTGCAACTTTTTTTGCAACTTTTTTTTTTTTTTTTTTTTAATTCAGTTGATAAATCTAGAGTGAAACTCATTAACATAACCATACCCACTTCCCCACCCTCTTTTCAAAGCTGGAATGGTGTAAAAAATGCAAAATGTTGGAAAATTTTTGCTAAAGTAACCCCAAAAAGTTGCAAAGCTCTACCTTGCAACTTTTTGAAGCCAGAATTCTGGAATCTAGGGCACTATGAATTCCCCCTTATATCTTTGTAGCTGCATATGTTCTGGGAAAAGCATATAACGGAAGCTAGTGAAACAGTGTTATTAAACTATCCGCCCTGAAGTTCGATGGTTTACTATGCTTAAATTAGTTGATTAAATTATTTTTTATCTGCACTCCAGCCATTTGGACCTGTGGAGAAATCTATACTCACCTGGCCCCCACTGCTCAGTTCTGGATCTCTTCCAGTGCCCATCTATCAACTGTCTGTATGGTAAGGGTCACATGCACTGCTACATTTAAATAGTAACCTCAGCAGTTACGGGTCCCCTAGCAGGACATGACTCAGCAGGGACGTGCTGCTTGGAGAAACATCACCGCTGGGACCAGTCATTGAATGCAAGATTACACTGAGCTCGTCTGTGCAGGAAGTTGACAGAAGGGGACCAAAAGTCCAGTGAAGAGTCAGGGAGCTGGCCAGAACCGAGCATTGAGGAGCAGGTGAGTATGAATTTTTCACCAGGTCCCGCTGACTGAAGGAGAACGGCAAAAAGAAATTTTTTGTTTATGTGCATTGTTTATGTCCATTTTAACTACCCTTTAAATCCCAAATAAACCCTATAAGTAAGTTTAATGTAATCAGCAAAGTTTTTATGTACCATAAATAAGTTCCTTTTTTAAAAATCTATTTCTTATTTGAACATTTATCTTTTACAGAATTGCTCTGGCAGTGAAACCATCCTCTTAACTAAAAAAATGTTAAATTTGCAAAGTGGTAAGTAGTACTGTAATGACCAACTCTGGGCAATTTACATTTCTCTATTGTACCGTACGTTGAAACACATATTTGTATATGTTATATCAAGTTACACCTGCACAGCTTGATCTTAGTTATCTTTCCTTCATATATATGCGAGGATTAAGACAAAATTAAATTCACAACCAATGTTAACCACTGTTAAATAATGCTTTCTTTTCCCTGTAAAAGGATAATGCTAAGAAAATACTTTTACAGAATTATAAAGAATTACAAATAAAGGTTTTCATTTGTTCCAGAAACAGCACTATATCTGCTCATGCCCAGTCACTTGAAAGGGAATGAACTGTAATATCATACATAATCAATGAACAGACATGGTATTCGTTTTGGAAAAACATAACTGAACAACCCTTTTAACCCCTTAGTGACGAATGATGTACTATGTACGATATGATGTGGTGTTAGTTACCGCATCATGACATGCACAGTACGTCATGAGCTCCAAGTGTCACCGCAAGTACACTTGCGGTGACACTTGCTTGTAAACTGGTGTCACGGACAGCAGAGCTGTCCATGCACCCGGCAGGAGACCAATCACAGTGGTCCCTGCCTTAGAACCCCTGAGATTGGTCAGTCAGATTTGAGTGACCAATCGCAGAGTTCAGCAGCGCAGCTTCGATGTCCTTGAGGACATCGGGGCTGCGCTGCTATGTTTTAATATTTCAGGATGGCCGAGCGGACCCCCTCCTGCCCACCGCAGGTAAGTACTTAACCCCCCATTGCCCCCCAATTTCAGGATGGCCAAGCGGTATTAGATTGTCAGCTGTAACATACAGCTGACAATCTAATGTAATGGCCGACATCGCTGCTGGCAGTGATGTCGGTCGTTTAACCCCTTCCAAAAAAATGAAAAACGTTAAAAAAATCATTTTTTTCCATATACACACATTTATAATTGAGTAAAAATAAATAAAATAAAATAATAAAATACCCTAGACATGTTAGGTATCGACGCGTCCGTAACAACTTACTCTACAAAAATCTTTTTTCCTTCTGCGCCCTGCCATGCGCCCATACAGCAGTTTACCACCACATGTGGGGTGTTTCTGTAAACCGCAGAATCAGGGTAATAAATATTTGAGTTTTGTTTGGCTGTTAACCTTAGATGTGTTAAAGAAAAAATGGACTAAAATGGAAAATCTGCCAAAAAAGTGAAATTTAATCTCCATTTTCCTTTAATTCTTGTGGAATACCTAAAGGGTTAATAAAGTTTATAAAATCAGTGTTAAAGGGGTTATCCCACAAATAATGTAAAAAAATTAAAATCAGACATCATATAGGACATGACAATCTCTTTCTAACAAAGCTAGAACCAGCCCTGTACCTTACATGGATCCAGAGATCTCCACATTCATTCTCTGCTAGATTTATATAAAGCTGACAGCTCAGGGGGAGTGTCTTTTCTGCTGCAGCTCAGGAGGCGTGTCCATTCTCTCCCTATCACAGCTCAGGAGGCGTGTCCATGCTCTCCCTATCACAGCTCAGGAGGCAGTTAAAAGTTGAAACTGAGCATGTGCGGCCTACTCAGTGAACAGGTCAAAGAAACAAGAAATGAAGTGGTCCTATGCAGATACAATTTATTAAATAACTCAGTAGCTGTACAAAATTTTTAATGACATGCAATTACTAAAGTATTCAGATCCAGGTGCAGGTTTGAAAACTGTAGAATATTTTTAGTGGGACAACCCCTTTAAGTAACTTGAGGGGTATCGTTTCCAAAATGGGATCATTTATGGGGGTTTCTACTATGTAAGCTCCACAAAGTGACTGGTCCTTAAAAAGTGGGTTTTGGAAATTTTCTTAAAATTTTTAAGAATTGCCTCTAAAATTCTAAGCCTTCTAATGTCCCAAAAAAATAAAATGACATTTACAAAATGATGCAAACATAAAGTAGACATATGGGGAATGTTAAATAATAAATATTTTATGATGTATCACTTTCAATTTTAAAAGCAGAGAAATTGAAATTTTGAAAATTGTGAATTTTTCCAAATTTTTGGTAAAGTTGGGATTTTTTCATAAATAAAGGTGACATATATTGACTCAAATTTATGTCTGTCATGAAGTACAATATGTCACGAGAAAACTTGGATAAGTTGGATAAGTGAAATTGTTCCAAAGTTATTACCACATAGAGTGATACATGTCAGATTTTCAAAAATAAGCCTGGTCACGAGGGTGCAAAATGGCCCGGTCATTAAGGGGTTAATGGTAGTGTGCCTCACCACAAATAAACAGGTCTCTTAGTAAAACCTGTGAAATGTTGTCACCAGCTTGCCAGTCTGGGCTCCAGCTATGTGCTCTGGGGCAGGAGAGCAGCTGCGAGGAGTGAGACGCGCTGCCGGGCCACACTGTTTAGGCCGCGCACCCTGGATACGTGTCACCGAAGCCAAGCCCCCTGGTGACATGTCACCTAAGCCACACCCCATTGTGATGTTCTACTTAATCCACACCCCCTGGTGATGCAAGCGCACATGTATGCTGGGGGAGATTAATAGTTATGTATCAACCATGAATGTTTATGATGCAGGCTGAGCGACAGGAATTGTTTTCTGATCTAATGGGCGCCAGGGACTCGGTGCTCTATTTAAACCCCTGCTGGCAATACACCGTTGCCAGTTATAGGTTTTCCCCTGCTGTGCTTTGGTTGCTATCGTGCGTTCTTGGATTGTTGCTATTGTTGATATCGTACGTTCTTGGATTGTTGTTATAGTTGCTATTAGGATTTGACTTTGGGTTGACTTGGAGCTCTCTCTCTGCTTAGTGATTTTGTACCCTGTTTCCCGTTTTGTGAAACACCCTCTGCTCTGTGATTTGGTACTGTATTGACTTCCCATCAACCAGTTGTGGACTTGTTGCTTAGAGCTTGCTCTGCAACTAGGTAGGGACAGCAGGTTGGGTGCAAGTTAGGGCTCACTGTGTGAGTGTGTTTCCCTGCCTATGGTCATGACAAATGTACTCTGTCATACATCCTCCAACACAGTATGCAGCTACCTCTCTGATTAGTGTATCCAGAAGAGTGTTTGTGAGGTCAGAAAATGATATTGGAAGAGACGGCCTGACTCCCAATTTCCATTCTAGATCATCCCAAGGGTTTTCAATGGGCTTGAGGACTTGGCTCTGAGTCGCCCATTCTAATTGTTCCACATAAACTCACCCAACCATGCCTTAATGGCTTTTCTTTGTGCACTTGCACACTGTCATGCTGAAAAAGAAAAGGACCTTCCTCAATCTGTTTCCACCAAGTTGGAAGCATACAAGTGGTCATAATGTATTGGTATGCCAAAGCATTAAGATTTCCCTTTACTGGTACAAAGGGCCCTAGGCCAATCCCAGAAAAAAAAACCCATAGTATTATCCCTTCTCCACCAAACTTTACCATTGGCACAATGCAGTCTGGCAAGTAACATTCTCCTGGCATTTGCCAAACCCAGGTTCATCAGGCTACCAGATAGAAGTCTGATTTATTACTCCACAGAACATGTTTCTACTGCTCCACAGTCCTGTAGTAGCATGCTTTACACCACTCCACCTGACACTTGGCATTGTGCTCTGTGATGTAAGACTTGCAAGTAGCTGCATGGCCATGGATATTTATTCCATAAAACTACTGGCACACGGTTCTTGTGCTGATGTTAATGCCAGAGGAGGTTTGGAACAGTTATTGAGTCAGCAGAATATTAATGACTTTTATGCACTATGCACCTCAGCACTTGGTGACACCGCTCTGTAGCTTTATGTTGTCTACCACTTCATGTCTGAGTTGCTGTGGTTCCTAAATGCTTCCAGTTTACAATAATATCACTTACAGTTAATGGTGGAATAGGGAATAATTTTCATGATCTGACTTGTTACAACGGCGACATCTAATATACTACCTCGCTGGAATTCAGTGAGCTCTTAAAAATTACTTATTTTTTCACAAGTGTATGTAAAGGCAGACTGCATGGCTAGGTGCTGGATTTTTACACCTGTGGCAATGGGACTGAATGAAACACCTGAATTGAATGATTGAGCCGTGTGTCATAATACTTTTGTCCATACAGTATATGTCGGGCTTATTTTCTTTTCACATTTTCTGTGCACTTTAGTATGGGGGATTTCTGTAGGTTTACTAAAGGGAACCTGCAGGGGTGGGATTCAAATTTTTAACAACAGGTTCCCTACTCAACGGCGGACATGTTTACATGTACGTACACCATATATATGCACCACACATAAATACACCATATACATGGTACACATACATAAATGCACCATATACATGGTACACACACATAAATACACCATATACATTGTACATATACATAAATACACCATATACATGGTACACATATAAATACACCATATACATCGTACACATACATAAATACACAATATATACACTACACACACATAAATACACCATATACATGGTGCACATACATAAATACACCACATATATACTATAAACACATATCACCCAACAAAAAAGCCTAAGGAGCTAAACTATGGAATGGAAGGGCTCATCTCCAGCTGCCGTCATAATTTTAACAACTGGATCTGGAGAACCTCAGGGAACTGGCTGAATCCCATGCCTGGGAACCTGTCATATTGTGCATGCAGGTCTGTCTCCAGACAGAATGTTATAGAGCAAGTGGAGGTGAGCAAATAAGTATACAAATTTGTTGGAAAAGATTAATACATTTTATTTTATTAATTAGAATTTTTGCCCATTCTATGGTTAAGAGTACAAAGGGCAGTCTTCAGCACAAGATAAAAATGATTCCTGGCGTCAGCGCTATCCAAAGAATTCTCTTTTTATTGGATTATCATAAGCACAAATAACACAGTTTGGGAACCTGCCCCTTCTTCAAACAATGGACAAGTAGGAAGTTCTCAAGTAAGGTATTGTTTATCGCCTGAAGAAGGGGCAGGTTCTCGAAATGCATCATTTGGGCTTATAATGATCTAATAAAGAGAGAAATCTTTGTAAAGCGTAGACACCTAAAATCAATTTTTCCTTGCTTTAAAGCTGCACAATTTACACATTAAGGGGCCGTTCAGACGTCCGTGGTATTGCGGATCAGCAAAAATGCGGATTCTGCAATACCACGGATGCCGACCTGTGTGTGTTCCGGAATTTGCAGAACACACGACCCGGCTCCCCAATCTAAATGCCTATTCTTGTCCACTATTGCGGACAAGAATAGGACATACTCTATTTTTTCTTGTGGAGCTGCGGCATTTAGCCGCAGCTCAGCAAGATCACATGCCAGCAATTGAAATGAATGGGGCCACATCTATTCCGCAAAATTGCGGAATAGATGCGGCCCCATTCACACGGTATCCTATCCTCACGGTATCCTATCCTCCAGGTCCTCTACATGTACCTTGAAAAATAGTTTTGTATGCTGTCCATGGTGTTTGTTACTTATCACAACAACACTAGGTGAGCATTTAATTATCTTTGCCATTTGATTCTTTTATACTTAGTATTATCCTATGTAGCGCTCTGGTTATCTTTTATTGCTACAGCTTTAATGGGTGGTCTTATCAGTGATTGACAGTTATTTCTGTATGTACAGTCATACTCAAAGTAAGAGATTTAAGGCCAGTGTTACTAAAGTGTACCAAAACTCTTAACTAAACTTTATGAAATTCTATTCTAAATGTGCTAAAAGTAAGTTTTGTAATACAGGTGCCTAGCTCTATAATAATAATAATAATAATAATAATAATAATAATAATAAACTACAATCAGGAAGTTCATGAACAAACAAAATCATAAATTACACAAGCAACAATTAAAACAAGAGGACCCTGTTTGCAAGAGCTTACAATCTATGAGAAGATAGGGGTGAGAACAAAAAGTTAAAGGTGCTTGTAAAGCTTGAGTACTTATAAAGCTGCATAAACAAGGTTGCCAACCGTCCTGAAATTTCTGGACAGTCCGTAAAAATAGGCGACTTTTTTCCTGTGTCCGTGAAAAAAAATAGATGTGTCCATGATTTTTTTGAGGCTGGTTGTACTTGATTAGATTATTTTAGCGCTAATTATCATAATTTTACAGCTCACAGTAAATGCTGGTAATGAGGTGTTATCTGTATATAGAGCCAAAGACAAGCATTAATTATAATCTTCATAATTTATTATGGTTTTCCAATTTGTCCGTAAAAAATGTTGGCTGTCTGTGATTTTTGGGCAAGTTGTCCAGAATAAAGAAAAATTCTGGTTAGCAACCCTGTGCATAAGCCAGTCACCAACCAATATCTCTTGTACATTTGAGTGCATAGGGTGTGGATATTTGATGATTGATTAGGTTCAGAAGAATAATGATGAAGAGGGGACAATGGAGAAGAGAACAATAAGGGTATGTGATAGTCTAACCTAAAAATATGTGTTTTTAGGGAAGGCCTAAAACTGTATATGTAGTGAATTAACCTAATTGCTTGGAGTAGAGCAGGGCTGGCCAACCTGAGGCTCTCCAGCTGTTGTAAAACTACAACTCCCACCATGCCCTGCTGTAGGCTGATAGCTGTAGGCAGACTGGGCATGCTGGGAGTTGTAGTTTTGCAACAGCTGGAGAGCCACAGGTTGGCCAGCCCTGGAGTAGAGCATTCCAGATAACTGGTGCAGCTTGGAAGAAGTCTTGAAGACAGGAGTGGCAGGTCTTAATTATGATGGATGTTATTTGTAAATCATTTGCAGAGCATAAAGCATGGGTAGTGTGGTAGACAGAAGTGAAGGAGAGGGTACAGCACTGTGGAAGAATTTGTAGGTGAGAATGAGTAACTTGGATTCTGTACTGGGCAGATAGATGAGTCTGGCTGCTGCATTCATGATAGATTGGAGAGGGGGGAGTCTGGTGAGGGGGAGGCCAATTGGTAATGAGTTACAATAATCGAGACAGGAATGGATAAGGGTCATAATGATAGTATGGGACAGATTCTAGAGATGTTAATGAGGTACAAGTGGCATGAGCTGGCGAGAGATTGATTATAGGGGGTAAAGGAAAGATCAGTGTCAAACAGGCCTGCTGACTATGCATGATGGTATAGTTTTAGGTAGGTTAGTAGATGGAAAAAACACAAGTGGTTCCATTTTTGAAAGATTACATTTTAGATAGACAGAGGGCATGATGTTAGAGACAGCAGACAGACAATCACTAGTGTTTTATAATACAGCAGGGGTGATGTGTATAGCTGGATCTTGTTGGCATAGAGAACATACTGAAAACCAAATGTGCTGTCCCATCAGGGCTGTCTAGTGAGAAAAGATGAACCCTGAGGAACCACAACAGCAAAAGGGAGAGGAGGGGAGGTAGAGCCAGGAAATGATACACTGAAAAAGTGGTCAGAAAAATAGGATACAAAAACAAGAGAGAGAACAGTGTCCTTAGGGCCAATAGAATGGAGCATGGTGATTAGCTCAGCTAAGCTCTTCTAATAGCCTCCACCAGTGTGGTATACAGGCTACTAGCATAACTGAGCAAAACATGCACAGGGCAAAAGCTCACTTAAGACATTGCACTCCTGCCTGTACCTTTTTATCTATTTAATTTACTACAGTCTTACCTCTTATGTTAGATGTTGTCAATATTTTCTTCTATGTTATTGAGATGAGTTTATATAGGCAATGATAAACACAAATCTTTCAACTTGTTTTCCTCAACATCTCGAGGTATCTTGGCAAAGGTAGATAGTGGCAAATTATTACTAATAGAGATGAGCGAACATGCTCGTCCGAGCTTGGTGCTCGTTCGAGCATTAGTGTATTCGCATATGCTCGCTACTCGGACGAGCATATCGCGATCCTCGAGGAAATGGCAACTTCCTCTTCCTGCATGTTAGCCGCCTTTTTTCAGCCAATCAACATGCAGGATAGTCTTTGGTACCTCCTAGCATCACGTGGGGCCCCTACAAGTCGATAGCAGGGATTGGCTGGCCAGATCAGATGACCTGGGAATATAAGAATCTGGTCCCGCGCTGCTCGCGTCATACGCCGTCTGCATGAGATTAGGGATAGAGCTGCTGTCTGTCAGGGAGAGTGTTAGGGCCTGAATTTAGAAGTTGGTTAGGCAGGAATCACCCACAAAGAACCCAACAGCCCTTCTAAGGGCTACAAGCACCTTTTTTTTTGGTCTCCTCCAGGCTGCTGGCTGGGACTTGTAGTGCAGCTACCGCCATCTTGGCTGCACACTGTTAGGGCGTAAAATTAGAATGTGGTTTGGCAGGAATCATCCACAAAGAACCCAACGCTCCTTCTAAGGGCTACAACAACCTTTTGTTTTTGGCCTCCTCTAGGCTGCTGGCTGGGACTTGTAGTGCAGCTACCGCCATCTTGGCTGCACACTGTGTACAGCGAATGGTGGCAGAAAGGGGACAGCACATGTTCCACACAGACCCCAAAGAAATTGCCCAAAGTCCTCTCAGTACTCATTTTTGCTGCTGCTGTACCTTGGCTTGCTGGGATCTGTAGTGCAGTCTAGAGAATACGTTTTTATTCTCAGTTATATAAACTACAGTCCAGTGAACAATTGTGAGGTGTGCAATACACTAGCCGCAGTCTAGAGAATGCGTTTTTATTCTCAGTTATATAAACTACAGTCCAGTGAACAATTGTGAGGTGTGCAGTACACTAGCCGCAGTCTAGAGAATAATTTTTTTCACTCAATTACATAAACTACAGTCCAGTGAACAATTGTGAGGTGTGCGATACACTAGCCGCAGTCTACAGAATAATTTTTTTCACTCAATTACATAAACTATAGTCCAGTGAACAATTGTGAGGTGTGCGATACACTAGCCGCAGTCTAGAGAATAGGTTTTTATTCTCAATTATATAAACTACAGTCCAGTGATCATTTATGAGGTGTGCGGTACACTAGCCGCAGTCTAGAGAATACGTTTTTATTCTCAGTTATTTAAACTACAGTCCAGTGAACAATTGTAAGGTGTGCGGTACACTAGCCGCAGTCTAGAGAATACGTTTTTATTCTCAGTTATTTAAACTACAGTTCAGTGAACAATTGTGAGGCGTGCGATACACTAGCCGCAGTCTAGAGAATACGTTTTTATTCTCAGTTATTTAAACTACAGTCCAGTGAACAATTGTGAGGTGTGCGATACACTAACCGCAGTCTAGAGAATACGTTTTTATTCTCAGTTATATAAACTACAGTCCAGTGAACAATTGTGAGGTGTGCGATACACTAGCAGCAGTCTAGAGAATAATTTTTTTCACTCAATTACATAAACTACAGTCCAGTGAACAATTGTGAGGTGTGCGATACACTAGCCGCAGTCTAGAGAATAATTTTTTTCACTCAATTACATAAACTACAGTCCAGTGAACAATTGTGAGGTGTGCGGTACACTAGCCGTAGTCTAGAGAATAATTTTTTTCACTCAATTACATAAACTACAGTCCAGTGAACAATTGTGAGGTGTGCAATACACTAGCCGCAGCCTAGAGAATACGTTTTTATTCTCAGTTATTTAAACTACAGTCCAGTGAACAATTGTGAGGTGTGCGATACACTAACCGCAGTCTAGAGAATACGTTTTTATTCTCAGTTATATAAACTACAGTCCAGTGAACAATTGTGAGGTGTGCGGTACACTAGCCGCAGTCTAGAGAATAATTTTGTTCACTCAATTACATAAACTACAGTCCAGTGAACAATTGTGAGGTGTGCGATACACTAGCCGCAGTCTAGAGAATCATTTTTTTCACTCAATTACATAAACTACAGTCCAGTGAACAATTGTGAGGTGTGCGGTACACTAGCCGCAGTCTAGAGAATAATTTTTTTCACTCAATTACATAAACTACAGTCCAGTGAACAATTGTGAGGTGTGCGGTACACTAACCGCAGTCTAGAGAATACGTTTTTATTCTCAGTTATATAAACTACAGTCCAGTGAACAATTGTGAGGTGTGCGGTACACTAGCCGCAGTCTAGAGAATAATTTTTTTCACTCAATTATATAAACTACAGTCCAGTGAACAATTGTGAGGTGTGCGATACACTAGCCGCTATCTAGAGAATACGTTTTTATTCTCAGTTATATAAACTACAGTCCAGTGAACAATTGTGAGGTGTGCGATACACTAGCCGCAGTCTACAGAATAATTTTTTTCACTCAATTATATAAACTACAGTCCAGTGAACAATTGTGAGGTGTGCGATACACTAGCCGCAGTCTAGAGAATAATTTTTTTCACTCAATTACATAAACTACAGTCCAGTGAACAATTGTGAGGTGTGCGGTACACTAGCGGCAGTCTAGAGAATAATTTTTTTCACTCAATTACATAAACTACAGTCCAGTGAACAATTGTGAGGTGTGCGGTACACTAGCCGCAGTCTAGAGAATAATTTTTTTCACTCAATTACATAAACTACAGTCCAGTGAACAATTGTGAGGTGTGCAATACACTAGCCGCAGTCTAGAGAATACGTTTTTATTCTCAGTTATTTAAACTACAGTCTAGTGAACAATTGTGAGGTGTGCGGTACACTAGCCGCAGTCTAGAGAATAATTTTTTTCACTCAATTACATAAACTACAGTCCAGTGAACAATTGTGAGGTGTGCGATACACTAGCCGCAGTCTAGAGAATACGTTTTTATTCTCAGTTATGTAAACTACAGTCCAGTGAACAATTGTGAGGTGTGCGATACACTAGCCGCAGTCTAGAGAATACGTTTTTATTCTCAGTTATTTAAACTACAGTCCAGTGAACAATTGTGAGGTGTGCGATACACTAGCCGCAGTCTAGAGAATCATTTTTTTCACTCAATTACATAAACTACAGTCCAGTGAACAATTGTGAGGTGTGCGGTACACTAGCCGCAGTCTAGAGAATAATTTTTTTCACTCAATTACATAAACTACAGTCCAGTGAACAATTGTGAGGTGTGCGATACACTAGCCGCAGTCTAGAGAATACGTTTTTATTCTCAGTTATATAAACTACAGTCAAGTGAACAATTGTAAGGTGTGCGATACACTAGCCGCAGTCTAGAGAATATTTTTTTTCACTCAATTACATAAACTACAGTCCAGTGAACAATTGTGAGGTGTGCGATACACTAGCCGCAGTCTAGAGAATACGTTTTTATTCTCAGTTATATAAACTACAGTCCAGTGCAAAATTGAGTGGTTTGCGGTGCAATAGCTGGAGTCTAAAGACTACATTTTTTTGCCTCAGATAGTAATTCTACTGTCTACTGAATACGGTTTTGGCCTCAGATATTAATTCGACAGTTTGGTGAATATACAAAATGTTGAACCCAAGGGCTAAGGGTCGAGGACGAGGGCGTGGGCGTTCAAGTAGTGTAGGGGGCTGAGGCCGTGGTCCTGGGTAGGGTGACACGGTACATGCTGATGAGGGAGCAGTGGAACGCCGCAGAGTTTCGCTCCCTAGCTTCATCTCGCAACTTACTGGGTCACGTGGTACACCACTATTGAAACCACAACAGTGCAAACAGGTGATGACGTGGATAGCGGACAATGCGTCCAGTAATTTATCCACCACTCAGTCTTCCACGCAGTCCACCCACGCTAGCCAAAGGAGTAGACCTCTGGCTACTCCAGCTCAACCTCCTTCCCCACAGCCTGCCCCCCAACGGAAAATTTGGATTAAGATCAAGCATACTCACAGGAACTCTTTTCAGGACCCTACCCAGAGACACAAACCACTGCTGAAGAGCAAACTGAGCAGTTGCTCTGTCCCGATGCCCAAAATTTAGAACTTTCGCAGTCTGTGGGTGATGAGAGTGTGGACTTAGTGCAAGTAGTGCGTGAAGAGGTGTCGGATGATGATGATGAGACACGGTTGTCAGACAGTGACGTTGTTGTCAGGGCAGTAAGTCCGAGGGGGGAGCAGAGTGAGGAATCGGAGGAAGAGCTGGTGGATGATGAGGTGACTGACCCGAGCTGGGTTGGTAATCCAACTCAAGACAGTGCTTCTGAGGGGAGGCAAGTGCAGCACCAGAACAGGTTGGAAGAGGCAGTGGGGTGGCCAGAGGGAGAAGCAGGGCCAGAGCAGGTAGATCAGCAACTGTTTCACGGAGTCAAGCTCCCGTGCCGAGGCCTAGATGTTCGCAAGTCTGGAGGTTTTTTAAAGAAAGTGAGGATGACCGACGGACTGTGGTGTGCAACCTGTGCCACACCAGGATCAGCAGGGGAGCCACCACTACCAGCCTAACCACTACCAGCATGCGCAGGCATATGAGTGCTAAACACCCGACTCAGTGGAACCAAGGCCGTTCACCTCCTGGGGTCACACCACTGCCCCTTCCCCTGTGTCACATGCTGGCTCGGCGAGTCAACCCCCCGCCCAGGACCCCGGCACGAGCGCCTCCCATCCTACAACCACCCCTTCACCTCCACGATCCTCCACAACCTCCACCAATGTGTCCCAGCGCAGTGTTCAGCTTTCTTTACAGCAGACATTTGAGCGCAAGCGCAAATACAGTTCCGGCCACCCACATGCACAAGCCCTAAACGTCCACATCTCCAAATTGTTGAGCCTGGATATGCTGCCCTATAGACTGGTAGAGACTGAGGCTTTCCGCAACCTGATGGCGGTGGCTGTCCCTTGGTACTTGTTCCCCAGCTGCCACAATTTTTCCCGATGTGCCGTACCAGCCCTACACCAGCACGTGTCAGAGAACATCATCCGTGCCCTGACCAGCGCGGTTAGTGATAAGGTCCACCTAACCACGGACACGTGGACAAGTGCTGCCGGGCAGGGACACTATATCTCACTGATGGCATATTGGGTTAACTTGGTGGAGGCTGGTACCGAGTCTGACCCTGGGGCCGCTCATGTACTGCCCACACCGAGGATTGCGGGGCCTACCTCGGTCACGGTTTCTCAGATGTACTATGCCTCTTCCTCCAACCCCTCCTCCTCCTCCTCCGAATTACCATCCGTGGGCATGGCGCCTTCAGTTGGTGCAGTCTAGGCGCAGCAGCAGTGCCGTGGGTAAGCGCCAGCAGGCGGTGCTCAAACTGCTGAGCTTAGGTGACAAAAGGCACACCGCCCAAGAGCTGTTACAGGGCATCACGGCGCAGACCGATCTGTGCCTGGCACCGCTGAACCTCAAGCCAGGCATGGTTGTGTTTTGACAACGGGCGTAACCTGGTGGTGGCTCTGCAACTTGGCAAACTGACACATGTGCCATGCCTGGCCCACGTGTTCAATCTCATAGTTCAGCGGTTCCTCAAGACATACCCCAATTTGTCAGATTTGCTCACCAAGGTGCGCCGCATCTGTGCGCATTTCCGCAAGTCAACCACAGATGCTGCCACTCTCAGGGCAGCGCAGCAGCGCCTACAACTGCCAGCTCACCGACTGTTGTGCGACTTGCCCACGAGGTGGAATTCGACATTAAACATGTAATCCAGAGTTTACCAGCAGCGCAGAGCGATTGTAGACTGCCAGATGTCAACTTCCACCAGAACTGGTAGTCAGGTCAGTCAGCTTCCTCAAAGTCTACAATGAGGAGTGGACGTGGATGTCTGATATCTGTCAGGTGTTGAGCAACTTTGAGGAGTCAACACAGATGGTCAGCGGCGATGCCGCCATTATCAGCCTCACCATCCCGCTGCTTTGCCTGTTGAAAAACTCACTGCTCAGCATGAAGTCAGAAGCTTTGCGCTTGTCACAGGAGATGGGGGAAGAAGATACATTGCTTGATAGCCAGAGCACCCTCCGGTCTGTTTCTCGCGTATTGGAGGAGGGGGATGAGGATGAGGAGGAAGAGGAGGATTATGTTGGCGAGACAGAAGAGGGTACCAATGCTCAGTCCTTCTTAACTCTTGAGTGTGTATGGGCTAAAGAGGAGGAGGAGGAGGAAATGGAGAGTCAGGCCAGTGAGGAGAGGGAATTTTTGCGTGTTGGGACTCTGGCGCACATGGCAGACTTCATGTTTGGCTGCCTATCCCATGACCCTCGCGTTAGAAGCATTTTTTCAAACACCGATTACTGGGTGTTCACTCTCCTGGACCCACTGTACAAGGAGAACCTTTCCACTCTCATCCCTGTAGAGGAAAGGAGTATGAGAGTGAATCAATATCAACAGGCCCTGGTGCACAAGCTGAAACAATCCTTCCCATCTGACGCCGCTAGCGGCAGAGGGGGTGGTTCTGTGGGCCAAGTAGCAGGGGGGGGGAAGCAGCTAAAGAATAAGATTCCTTATGTATCCGATTCCTCTCCTGTACTCCTCCTCCTCCTTCTCTTCATTGCCAAACGCTGACCCAAAAGGGAATTTTTTAGAGGGCCAACTGGCACTCTTTTAAGACAATGTTTCCGGAGGGCCACCTACAGGCCCTCTCTCCAAACAATTTTTCCGGAGTGTCGACTACAGACACTCTAAAACCATTTTTAAGGAGCGTCAACTACAGACACTCTAAAACAATTTTTCAGAAGTGTTAACCACAGACACAAAAAATTTTTTTTTTCGGAGGGTCGACTTCAGACACTCCAAAAAAAATTTTTTGGGAGGCTCACCTACAGCCATTTGACTGCAATCTCAGTCGGACAAAGGCATCGGTGGTGTCACCGCCATGTAAATTTTTGGGTGTTTCACCTGCTACCTCAGTCTAACTCGATCACCACCGCCATACAGGGCCTCGATAAATTTTTCTGTGCTTCGCCTGCTCCTGCACTGTAACCCGGTCACTCTGTAGTCACAGCCATACAGGGCCTCGATAAATTTTTATGTGCTTCGCCTGCTCCTGCACTGTAACTCGGTCACTCTGTAGTCACAGCCATACAGGGCCACGATAAATTTTTATGTGCTTCGCCTGCTCCTGCACTGTAACTCGGTCACTCTGTAGTCACAGCCATACAGGGCCACGATAAATTTTTATGTGCTTCGCCTGCTCCTGCACTGTAACTCGGTCACTCTGTAGTCACAGCCATACAGGGCCACGATAAATTTTTATGTGCTTCGCCTGCTCCTGCACTGTAACTCGGTCACTCTGTAGTCACAGCCATACAGGGCCACGATAAATTTTTATGTGCTTCGCCTGCTCCTGCACTGTAACTCGGTCACTCTGTAGTCACAGCCATACAGGGCCACAAATAAATTTTTATGTGCTTCGCCTGCTCCTGCACTGTAACTCGGTCACTCTGTAGTCACAGCCATACAGGGCCACGATAAATTTTTATGTGCTTCGCCTGCTCCTGCACTGTAACTCGGTCACTCTGTAGTCACAGCCATACAGGGCCACGATAAATTTTTATGTGCTTCGCCTGCTCCTGCACTGTAACTCGGTCACTCTGTAGTCACAGCCATACAGGGCCACGATAAATTTTTATGTGCTTCGCCTGCTCCTGCACTGTAACTCGGTCACTCTGTAGTCACAGCCATACAGGGCCACGATAAATTTTTATGTGCTTCGCCTGCTCCTGCACTGTAACTCGGTCACTCTGTAGTCACAGCCATACAGGGCCACGATAAATTTTTATGTGCTTCGCCTGCTCCTGCACTGTAACTCGGTCACTCTGTAGTCACAGCCATACAGGGCCACGATAAATTTTTATATGCTTCGCCTGCTCCTGCACTGTAACTCGGTCACTCTGTAGTCACAGCCATACAGGGCCACGATAAATTTTTATGTGCTTCGCCTGCTCCTGCACTGTAACTCGGTCACTCTGTAGTCACAGCCATACAGGGCCACGATAAATTTTTATGTGCTTCGCCTGCTCCTGCACTGTAACTCGGTCACTCTGTAGTCACAGCCATACAGGGCCACGATAAATTTTTATGTGCTTCGCCTGCTCCTGCACTGTAACTCGGTCACTCTGTAGTCACAGCCATACAGGGCCACGATAAATTTTTATGTGCTTCGCCTGCTCCTGCACTGTAACTCGGTCACTCTGTAGTCACAGCCATACAGGGCCACGATAAATTTTTATGTGCTTCGCCTGCTCCTGCACTGTAACTCGGTCACTCTGTAGTCACAGCCATACAGGGCCACGATAAATTTTTATGTGCTTCGCCTGCTCCTGCACTGTAACTCGGTCACTCTGTAGTCACAGCCATACAGGGCCGATAAATTTTTATGTGCTTCGCCTGCTCCTGCACTGTAACTCGGTCACTCTGTAGTCACAGCCATACAGGGCCACGATAAATTTTTATGTGCTTCGCCTGCTCCTGCACTGTAACTCGGTCACTCTGTAGTCACAGCCATACAGGGCCACAATAAATTTTATGTGCTCGCATGCTCCTGCACTGTAACTCGGTCACTCTGTAGTCACAGCCATACAGGGCCACAATAAATTTTTATGTGCTTCGCCTGCTCCTGCACTGTAACTCGGTCACTCTGTAGTCACAGCCATACAGGGCCACTTAAATTTTATGTGCTTCGCCTGCTCCTGCACTGTAACTCGGTCACTCTGTAGTCACAGCCCATACAGGGCCTCATAAATTTTTATGTGCTTCGCCTGCTCCTGCACTGTAACTCGGTCACTCTGTAGTCACAGCCATACAGGGCCACTGTAAATTTTTATGTGCTTCGCCTGCTCCTGCACTGTAACTCGTCACTCTGTAGTCACAGCCATACAGGGCCACAATAAATTTTTATGTGCTTTGCCTGCTCCTGCACTGTAACTCGGTCACTCTGTAGTCACAGCCATACAGGGCCACTGTAAATTTTTATGTGCTTCGCCTGCTCCTGCACTGTAACTCGGTCACTCTGTAGTCACAGCCATACCAGGGCCTCCATAAATTTTTATGTGCTTCGCCTGCTCCTGCACTGTAACTCGGTCACTCTGTAGTCACAGCCATACAGGGCCTCAATAAATTTTTATGTGCTTCGCCTGCTCCTGCACTGTAACTCGGTCACTCTGTAGTCACAGCCATACAGGGCCACGATAAATTTTTATGTGCTTCGCCTGCTCCTGCACTGTAACTCGGTCACTCTGTAGTCACAGCCATACAGGGCCACGATAAATTTTTATGTGCTTCGCCTGCTCCTGCACTGTAACTCGGTCACTCTGTAGTCACAGCCATACAGGGCCACGATAAATTTTTATGTGCTTCGCCTGCTCCTGCACTGTAACTCGGTCACTCTGTAGTCACAGCCATACAGGGCCACGATAAATTTTTATGTGCTTCGCCTGCTCCTGCACTGTAACTCGGTCACTCTGTAGTCACAGCCATACAGGGCCACGATAAATTTTTATGTGCTTCGCCTGCTCCTGCACTGTAACTCGGTCACTCTGTAGTCACAGCCATACAGGGCCACGATAAATTTTTATGTGCTTCGCCTGCTCCTGCACTGTAACTCGGTCACTCTGTAGTCACAGCCATACAGGGCCACAATAAATTTTTATGTGCTTCGCCTGCTCCTGCACTGTAACTCGGTCACTCTGTAGTCACAGCCATACAGGGCCATGATAAATTTTTATGTGCTTCGCCTGCTCCTGCACTGTAACTCGGTCACTCTGTAGTCACAGCCATACAGGGCCACGATAAATTTTTATGTGCTTCGCCTGCTCCTGCACTGTAACTCGGTCACTCTGTAGTCACAGCCATACAGGGCCACGATAAATTTTTATGTGCTTCGCCTGCTCCTGCACTGTAACTCGGTCACTCTGTAGTCACAGCCATACAGGGCCATGATAAATTTTTATGTGCTTCGCCTGCTCCTGCACTGTAACTCGGTCACTCTGTAGTCACAGCCATACAGGGCCCACAATAAATTTTATGTGGCTTCGCCTGCTCCTGCACTGTAACTCGGTCACTCTGTAGTCACAGCCATACAGGGCCACTGATAAATTTTTATGTGCTTCGCCTGCTCCTGCACTGTAACTCGGTCACTCTGTAGTCACAGCCATACAGGGCCACTGTAAATTTTTATGTGCTTTGCCTGCTCCTGCACTGTAACTCAGTCACTCTGTAGTCACAGCCATACAGGGCCACTGTAAATTTTTATGTGCTTCGCCTGCTCCTGCACTGTAACTCGGTTACTCTGTAGTCACAGCTATACAGGGCCACTGTAAATTTTTATGTGCTTCGCCTGCTCCTGCACTGTAACTCGGTCGCTCTGTAGTCACAGCCATACAGGGCATCGATAAATTTTTATGTGCTTCGCCTGCTCTTGCACTGTAACTCGGTCACTCTGTAGTCACAGCCATACAGGGCCTCGATAAATTTTTATGTGCTTCGCCTGCTCCTGCACTGTAACTCGGTCACTCTGTAGTCACAGCCATACAGGGCCTCGATAAATTTTTATGTGCTTCGCCTGCTCCTGCACTGTAACTTGGTCACTCTGTAGTCACAGCCATACAGGGCCTAGATAAATTTTTATTTATTTGTTTGCATTTTAGTGCTCGCTCATCTCTAATTACTAACCATTATAAGTTGGTGCTACATACAGTGAATGTCAATGGCATGGCTGCCATACCCGGTGTGAGTAGAATGAATGGCTGTGTTAACAATGAATGTAGTTCAGCTCATTGGAAATAGCACTGGAAGTCCAGAAAAGAAGATCTCTAACAGCTTCAGGATTATTTATTATGAAAATGATCAGGTTAGGGATTAAGTTAGAGTAGGTTATTACACTGATGGTGGCATTACATTTGTGTCAGCAAAACAAATTGTATGTATATGTTTTTAGTTTTACAAATATATATATATATATATATATATATATATATATATATCTTTATTAAATTTTTCAACAGAAAGATTTAATAACAATAGTTTTCCCACTGCAGCAAGTGCTGGTATATTACTAGAAAATGCCTGCATATAATTATGATTGGGAGTCCAACCACTGGATCTTCCTTTAATCCATAGAATGAAGGCTACAAAAATTTTTGGTTTCCCCTTTGACTTTTTCTCATATGCTATATGTTATATGCCATAACTTATAAATTCCTTTAAAGAGAACCTGTCACCACTCCTGACCTGGTTAATTTAATAGGTACATACATTCCCCACGCACTAACAATTCTGGACCATCTATTCTTATGACTCTAGGTTGTGCCATTCCTTTATTATTTGCACTAGAAGTTATATATGAATTGCTATTATCTTTCAGTAAGTGTACAGAAGGGAGGTAACCATTTGGGGGGGGTGTACCTGCACAGCCTGAACATGACAGCACTGATTGGATAGAGTCAGACTGTGCAGGTACACACCGCCAACTTGTTACCTCCTCTCTGTACCCTTACTGAAGTCAAATAGCAATTCATTCATAACTTCTAGTGCAAATAATAAAGGAATAACACAACACAGAGCCATAAGAATAGATGTTCCAGAATTGTTATTACATGGGGAATGCATGAAGCTATTAAAACAGACATGTCAGGAGTGGTGACAGGTCCTCTTTAAAGAGTAACTAAACCTTTTCACAATTTTCTTTCAAACTGTTCTAAGTAGCCCAAAAATCATTTTTTTATATTCTTTATTAATAAATTATGCTGTTTTCCATCTCAAAAAAAGACCCAAGTCCCGGATTTTTTTGCTTCTTAAAATCATCATTCTGGTACAGCACTGGCTTTTCAGCACTGTACTGGTGTATGGATTTCTGGCTGCTGTGGAGAACGCTGCAGAGAAGATGGAGCACAGATTGCTGCTCCTGTCTGTGCTCCCCTCAAGCTAATTCTGGCACAGCCCATGGGTACCATGTACCCTGTACCAATGTGCTCTGCCAGGATTTAACTGAGCAGCTCCAGTATCGATTTTCTGTGCCAGAATCAAGCCAAGCTGACCCTCCTAGACTACACAATGTGTAATTTTCCTTTTGCAACGTGTAGGATGCTTCACCTTGGTTTGCATCATTGAATGCTGTTCCTGTCAGATCTTCTTCCCTTGTATTCATTACCAGCTCTACAGAATCACACTTGCTGCATTCTCAATAGAGAGACGCTTCACCAGCCATAGGTCACAAGCTTGTGTTCTCATGCTGGAAAGCGCTCTTTTCAGATGGATTTTAAGAGATCACATGTTTGCAAAGAGGTTTCCTTAAAGTTATTATCCATGAAACTGATAAAGAGAAGCCAACTACAGCACTCGGATCTCCAGCAGCCCCATACCATTGAATGGAATACAGTGCCTTGCAAAAGTATTCGGCCCCCTGGAACTTTTCAACCTTTTGCCACATTTCAGGCTTCAAACTAAAGGATATTACATTTAAAAATTTTGGTGAAGAATCAACAACAAGTGGGTCACAATTGTGAAGTGGAACGAAATTTATTGGATCATTTAAACTTTTTTTGTAATAATAAAACTGAAAAGTTGGGCGTGCAAAATTATTCGGCCCATTTACTTTCAGTTCAGAAAACTCACTCCAGAAGTTCATTGAGGATCTCTGAATGATCCAATGTTGTCCTAAATGACTGATAAATAGAATCCACCTGTGTGTAATCAAGTCTCCGTATAAATTCACCTGCTCTGTGATAGTCTCAGGGTTCTGTTTAAAGCACAGAGAGCATCATGAAGACCAAGGAACACACCAGGCAGGTCCGTGATACTGTTGTGGAGAAGTTTAAAGCCGGATTTGGATACCAAAAGATTTCCCAAGCTTTAAACATCCCAAGGAGCACTGTGCAAGCGATCATATTGAAATGGAAGGAGTATCAGACCACTGCAAATCTACCAAGACCCGGCCATCCCTCTAAACTTTCATCTCAAACAAGGAGAAGACTGATCAGAGATGCAGCCAAGAGGCCCATGATCACTCTGGATGAACTGCAGAGATCTACAGCTGAGTGGGAGAGTACAAAGCCATTTCTCAAAGATATCCATAAAAAGTCTCGTTTACAATTTGCCACAAGCCACCTGGGAGACACACCAAACATGTGGAAGAAGGTGCTCTGGTCAGATGAAACCAAAATCGAACTTTTTGGAAACAATGCAAAACAATATGTTTGGCGTAAAAGCAACACAACTCATCACCCTGAACACACCATCCCCACTGTCAAACATGGTGGTGGCAGCATCATGGTTTGGGCCTGCTTTTCATCAGCAGGGACACGGAAAATTGTTAAAATTGATGAGAAGATGGAGACAAATACAGGACCATTCTGGATGAGAACCTGTTGGAGTCTGCAAAAGACCGGAGACTAGGACAGAGATTTATCTTCCAACAAGACAGTGATCCCAAATATAAAGAATCTACAATGGAATGGTTCAAAAATAAACATATACAGGTCTTAGAATGGCCAAGTCAAAGTCCAGACCTGAATCAAATTGAGAATATGTGGAAAGAGCTGAAAACTGCTGTTCACAAACACTCTCCATCCAACCTCAAAGAGCTCGAGCTGTTTTGCAAGAAGAATGGGCAATAATTTCAGTCTCTAGATGTGCAAAACTGATAGAGATATACCCCAAGCGACATGCAGCTGTAATTGCAGCAAAAGGTGGCGCAACAAAGTATTAATGCAAGGTGGGCAAATAATTTTGCACGACCCACTTTTCAGTTTTATTATTACAAAAAAAGTTTAAATGATCCAATAAATTTCGTTCCACTTCACAATTGTGACCCACTTGTTGTTGATTCTTCACCAAAAATGTAAAATGTTATATCTTTTTGTTTGAAGCCTGAAATGTGGCAAAAGGTTGAAAAGTTCCAGGGGGCCGAATACTTTCGCAAGGTACTGTAGCTCACATGCTTGATCACTGCTCCTTTCACTCCAGGGACTAAGATACCTCAGCCTGTGATTAGTGGCAATGAGACCCCTACCAATCAAATACCTATCCCCTATGGCTGCTGGAGGAGTTTTGGCATGGAATTAACAATCAGCTGAACTCCAAGCACACAACACTTACACCAAGCTGTAGCTAATTAGATGTAAGTTTAGCCAACATACAGCATATTTCCTCATAGCTGAAATCAGTTATTGAGAACGTACCGTACAATGAGGACAGACTGAGAAAGCACTAGTTCTCCTGTCCAGGTGTAAGTGAATGGAGGCCGCGGATGGATGGATGGAACTGGATGGACCCTCCATAAGCAGCCATTTTGGGAGCACATCGCCAGGAAGAAGATAAACAAGTAAACATAGACTAGTACTAGTATGTCATAGCTGAAATGACTTCCCGCATAGGAGCTGTTGGTGCCCGATCAATGCAGGGGCCCGGCTTTAAGCGGCAACATTGGCAGGTCCCTGCACTGCGGTGACGGGGACATGATGGCTGAGAAGGCAGCCCAATGCCTTCCACAGGCATCAGGGTCTGTCTTCTATGGAAGCCTATGAGATCCAGCCCTTAGGGTGGGTCTCCTATGCAACTGTCAGTGTAAGGCCTTATTCACATGTCAGTGTTTTGGTCAGTGATTTCCATCAGTGATTGTGGGCCAAAACCAGGATTGGAGCCTCCACAGACATAAGGTATAAGGGAAAGATCTGCACCTGTTCTGTGTTTAGAGCTACACCTGGTTTTGGCTCAAAATCACTGATGGAAATCACTGACCAAACACTGACTGTGTGAATAAGGCCTAATGCTGGAATGTATTGTAATGCATTGTAGAAGGGATCAGACCCCCAAAAGTTGAAGTCCCACAGTGGGACTAAATAAAAAGCTAAAAAAAAAAGTTTTAAAAAAATGTTTTTCATAATTAAAAAAATAAAGTTTCAAGTAAAATAAATGCCACTTTCCAGTAATAAACACATATAAAGTTGTAAAAATTTAAAACAGACATATTAGGTTTCTCCATGTCTGTAATGACTGGTTCTATAAAAATATCACATAATCCATCCCGTCAGGTGAACACCGTAAAAAAATAAATAAATAAAAACTGTGCTAAAAAGCAAAAAAAAAAAGGCATATTAGGTATTGCCGCGGCTGTAACGACCTGCTCTATAAAAATATCGCGTGACCTACCCTCAGGTTAATTAATAAAAAATGTATACAAACTGAAATTTAATTTCCATTTTCCTTTAATACTTGTGGAACAACTAAAGGCTTAACAAAGTTTGTAAAATCAGTTTTGAATAACTTGAGAGGTATAGTTTCTAAAATGGGGCCATTTATGGGTGGTTTTTATTATGTAAGCTCCACAAAGTGAGTTCAAAACTAAAGTGGTCCTTAAAAAGTAGGTTTTGGAAATTTTCTTAAAATTTTAAGAATTGCTTCTAAAATTCTAAGCCTTCTAATGTCCTAAAAAAATTAAATGACATTCACAAATTGATGCTAACATAAAGTAGACATATGGGAAATGTAAAGTAACAACTATTTTATGAAGAAATACTATCTGTTTTAAAAGAAGAGAAATTGAAATTTGGAAAATTGTGCATTTTTCCACATTTTCTGTAAAATTTGGATTTTTTAAAAAAATGAATAATGGTGAAATATATCAACTGAAATTTACCACTGTCATAATGTACAATGTGTCATGAGAAAACACTCTCAGAACGGCTTGGATAAGTAAAAGCATTCCAAAGTTATTACCACATAAAGTGGCACATGTCATATTAGCAAAAAATGACCTGGGCAGGAGGGTGAAAAATGTCCCTGTCTTGAAGGGGTTCATAACACCTAATACTATATATATATATATCTATCTATCTATATATAGATAGTAGCCAAAACATTATGGCACAGAACATTTCATTTGTATAAATTATAAATTTATACCATGTCACATTGTTTTAATTGAAGACTGTCTGCAACATACATCATATACATAGATGACAAGCAATCTTCTTCTGTACTGAGTATTGAGAATTGTAAAAACTTTATAAATGTAAGTCCATCTTTTCTACTAATTGATTTTACCTTGCAGTTATCTTTTCCAGAAGTGGCCAGGAGAAGGGGAGGCATTTATTCACTCTTTGCTTTCCTTTTAAACAGGGTTTTTTTATTCACTTGTTCCTGTGCAGACTGTTCACACACACAGAAATCCACATGCATCAAAACAGTTCCAAAGAGTTGTCTACAGCAACAAGATCTAGCTTTATTGGAGAAGGGCCATGGCTGCAGACACCCCTGTTTATTGGTAGCATGTCAATGAGGAATATATTTTTGGGGGGATTTATTAAGGCAGGTGTTTTATGCTATTGTGCATAGATTTGGGCTATAATGTATACCAGTGAGTGGCATATGTAATACTAATTCTGTCTGAGGTTGCATTTTCATGCACAAGATAAGTGTGGGCCAAGACTGTGCCAGAAAAAAGACGCAAGTCACAAAATATATTTGATTCCTATGGTATCTCTATATGGTGTGTATTATGCATGGACTTTCTTGCAGAAAATCTGCAGCATATGGTCCGTATGAATGGTTCCACATCTAGTAACACAGTAACATAGTTTATAGGGCCGAAAAAAGACATCTGTCCATCCAGTTCGGCCTGTTATCCTGCAAGTTGATCCAGAGGAAAGCAAAAAACTCCTGTGAGGTAGAAGCCAATTTTCCCCACTTTAGGTGAAAAAAATTCCTTCCCGACTCCAATCAGGTAATCAGAATAACTTCCTGGATCAACGACCCATCTCTAGTAGCTATAACCTGTAATAATATTACACTCCAGAAATACATCCAGGCCCCTCTTGAACTCCTTTAACAAACTTACCATGACCACCTCCTCAGGCAGAGAGTTCCATAGTCTTACTGCTTTTACCGTAAATAATCCTCTTCTATGTTTGTGTACAAACCTTCTTTCCTCCAGATGCAGAGGATGTCCCCTCGTCACAGTCACAGTCCTGGGTATAAATAGATCATGGGAGAGGTCTCTGTACTGACCCCTGATATATTTATACATAGTTATTAGATCTCCCCTCAGTCGTCTTTTTTTCTAAAGTGAATAACCCTAATTTTGATAATCTTTCTGGGTACTGTAGTCCACCCTTTTCAGTTATTACTTTAGTTGCCCTCCTCTGAACCCTCTCCAGCTCTGCTATGTCTGCCTTGTTCACAGGAGCCCAGAACTGTACACAGTACTCCATGTGTGGTCTGGCTAGTGATTTGTAAAGTGGCAGGACTATGGTCTCATCACGGGCATCTATGTCCCTTTTGATGCAACCCATTATCTTATTGGTCTTGGCAGCAGCTGTCTGACACTGGTTTCTGCAACTTAGTTTGCTGTTCACTAAAATTCCTAGGTCCTTTTCCATGTCAGTGTTACCCAGTGTTTTACCATTTAGTATGTACTGGTCACTTGCATTATTCCTTCCCATGTGCATAACCTTACATTTGTCAGTGTTTAACCTCATCTGCCACTTCTCTGCCCAAGCCTCCAGTCTATCCAGAGCCCTCTGTAGCAGTGTACTGTCCTCTACTGTGTTAATTACTTTACACAGTTTAGTGTCATCTGCAAAAATTGATATTTAACTGTGCAAGCCTTCTACCAGATCATTAATAAATATATTGAAGAG
Source organism: Rhinella marina (assembly GCA_900303285.1). NCBI lineage: Eukaryota > Metazoa > Chordata > Amphibia > Anura > Bufonidae > Rhinella > Rhinella marina. The sequence goes on from ONZH01016434.1 coordinate 97,917, forward strand.
AATAGGGCCCAGTACTGACCCCTGTGGCACCCCACTAGTGACAGTGACCCAATATGAGTATGTACCATTAATAACCACCCTCTGTTTTCTATCACTGAGCTAGTTACTTACCCACATACAGACATTTTCTCCAAGGCCAAGCATTCTCATTTTATATACTAACCTTTTATGTGGTACAGTGTCAAATGCTTTGGAGAAGTCCAGATATACGACATCCATTGATTCGCTGCGGTCAAGTCTAGAACTTACCTGGTCATAGAAACTGATTAAATTAGTTTGACATGACTGACCCCTCATGAAGCCATGCTGATATGGAGTTATTTGCTTATTTTCATTGAGGTACTCCAAGATAACATCTCTTAGAAAACCTTCAAACAGTTTACCCACGACAGATGTTAAACTTAACGGCCTATAGTTTCCAGCCTATAGTTTCTGGCCAATTTTGCTGAACGGGTGCGGACCCATTTTTTTCAGTGTGACCAGGGATGACTGTAATACTTTTTTCTAATACTAACTGGATGACTGAGCCACAGAATCTGGGCCTCCAGACTTTGGCCAGGGTACGTGCCTTCTGAGAGAGCGGTCTTCCTCAGCATGAAACAGTCTTTTGCCCAAAAGGAGACTGGTGAAGCCAGCCCTTGCCTTGCCTGTATTGTTTTGCACTTCAGATCCTCCAGTAAAGAAGCACACTGGTTTACTGCAGACCTTGACTTTATTGACTTATTTCCCATTGGGGTGC
>ONZH01016435.1:0-29337 GCA_900303285.1 Rhinella marina
CTGTCAGTGCGTAAGCATGTGAGCATACAACTCGCCATCCTGCCCAGCGTGCCTGAGAGGCCACTTCTTTCCATCTCAGCCTCTCTCTGAGAAACTGCTGTGTCCCTGAAAGTCTCATCATCCTCATCCTCCATATGTGTCTCCTCCTCCTTGTCATCATCATCCTCATTAAAATCCTCCTCCTCTCCCCCTCCTCTAACTGAAGCTCCTCATCCTCATCCTCCTCCTGTTCTGCAAGCGAACTTTGGCATTGGGGCTCCCCTACAGTGACAGAATGGCGGGCAGACAAATGGGCAGGATTTCCTTCCCCCATTGCCCCTGCTGCATGAGCGTGAGTGTCTTTTCCAGCACAAATATTATTGAATTTACGTCGTTCACACCACAGCTGTCCCGGCTGACCAATTTTGTGGCTTCTTCTAAGGGCCTTAGAACAGTGCAGGCATCTCAGACCAGCCTCCACTGCTGGAAATCAAAGCCGCACCTGCTCCCTATGGTGGAAGATTCTGGCTGCTGCTGGACAAAATCGTCCACTGCTCTACGCTGCTCTAGGAGTCGCTGCAACATATGAAGAGTGGAATTCTTCACTCTCGGCACGTCACATATTAAGTGGTGTGGCGGAAGACTGTTTTGATGCTGCAGTTCCACCAGAGCGTGGCGAGATACATATGAATGGCTGAAATGAGTGCAATGCTTCTGCGACTTTTCCAGCACTGTGCGCAGGCCAGTGAATGTTTTTAGAAATTTTTGCACCACTAGATTTAGGACTTGTGCCATACAGGGAGCATGCGTGAATTGACCCAGGTTCAGCGCTGCCACTATATTTGTCCCATTGTCACTCACTACCTTGCTCACTTCCAGCTGCCGTGGAGTCAGCCATTGCGCTATTTGCTGCTTCATGTAATGCAGCAAGTGCTGGACTGTGTGGCTGCTACTGTCAAGACAAACTAAGTCTAACACTGCATGGCAGCGTTTCACCTGGCACATGTGATATGAAGGAGCAAGGGCAACTCGCTGTCCTGATGCTCCAGCAGGCGGACTGCCCGTGGAGGTGGAAGCGGATAGTTGTTTGGTGGTCTGCTGCAATCCTGGCTGGAAAGCGCGTGGAGGTGCCAACAGCAATTGACCCGGTTGCTGGGGGTTCCTGCCTCACTGCCACTAAATACATTTAGCCAGTGGGCAGTAAAGGACATGTATTGTCCCTGGCAGTAAGCACTGCTCCAGGTGTCCATCGTGACGTGCACCGTGCTGCAAAGAAACAGCTTCAGGGAGCGTCCAATATTGTCAGCCACGTGGGAGTAAAGGGCGGGGATAGCTTTGTTGGAGAAGTAATGCCGGCTAGGGACCTGCCAGCGTGGCTGAGCGCAATCCATTAGCTCCCTAAAAGCTGGGCAGTCAACCAGCTGGTACGGCAGAGACTGCACAGCCAGCATCTTTGTCAGGTGACCATTCAGTTTGTGCACTGTCGGACTACTTGTGGCGTAAAACTGCTTCCTGGCCACGCACTTGGCAATGGACGGCTGCCGAATGATAGGAGGTGGAGAAATGCACGCACTGGCCGACGATGAGGTGGATGTACTAGTTACACCCTGGGATGCGGGCTGAGCTATGGCCCTGGATGTGGCCTGCCTGACAGAAGGGACCCCGGGAGAAGTAACCAGCTCTTTAGTATTATTGGGCTGCTCTAAATTGCCGGCATGACGCTGCTTCAAATGGTTCCACAGAGCAGTGGTCCCAACATTTGTGGCTTTCCCACTCAATTTCTGTTTACACAAATTACACATGGCCATACTGCTATCCCCCGGCAGAGTGGTGAAATACTTCCACACACCCGATGTGCACCCTCCACAGCTGGCCAAGCTTGTAGCCCTTGCATGCTTACACCCTGGTGCCGGCCCCACTATATTTGGGGTCTTACTAGTTCCCAGGAAAGCACAAGCCCTGGCCCTTCCCTCTGTTGCTGCCAATACTACTACTACCACCCTCCTCCTCTGAGATCAAATCCTCCTCACCAGCCCAATCCTCTTCCCAGGTCCTCCAGTCTAACACATCAGATTCATCATCAGACTCCTCCACAACACATTTTTCGGAATGCAAATTAGGCTGTTCCCCACCAACCGACAATTCCGGGCAGTCAAAACTCTGACTGCCCTCTAAGAAATCCTCAGGGAGGCTGTCCTCTATAACCGCCAGATTATGCGGTGGGCTTCGGTGGCTTTTTTTAAAAAATAAATTGCAGAAGGGACACAACTAGGAGGGAACACTGAAGCCCAAGAGGTGGCAGAAAATGACAGGGTTTGCTGGAGTGGAATGGTGGAGCAGGAGGAACGCTCTGAGTCTGACCCTTAGCTACATATAGATACTGTATCAGCAGATGACAGCAGATCATCCGGCTGAGACTGAGATGAGCGTGCAATCTACTCCACTACCTAATCTATTTTCTCCTCCACTACAATTTTGTGCCTTGGTGGGTTAGCCTGGTGGAACAACGGGCAACTATTACGAATACTATTAGTACATGCTCCGACTACAGGTCCTTTGGCACTGCTGCCCTGTGCCACCTTCTCCTTTTTTTTAGAGCTCGAGTTCTGTCTGGAACTGGACCCCTTTTGCTTATCCATTCCAGACATTTTTCAATTCACTCTGTGGCCCTGCAGCTGGTCTTTGTCCCTGTATCTCTCTGTCTCTCCCTGTCTCTCTCTCTCTGCTTGATTAAACGCTAGCCCTGAACTGGCCCTGCAATTGCCCTGCAGTATCCCTGATATGTGTAATATGGATTCCCAGAGCTATTATATAAATTTTCACAAAACCGGTCTCAGAACTTCACAGACAGTGCTTCTGCTCGTCTCAGCAGTCGCATCAGAAGTGATGCGTAACTGGCTTACCGAGCCTGAGCCAATCAGAACAAGCCCTGCCCACTAGGTCAGGTGACCTCTTTCTTCCCGGGCTTTTGCGCACGATAAACAAACTAACAGTAAAAGTTTGCTAATGAATTGAGTTCGTACGCAACAGCGTATACAGTAACTTATAATTAGCAATAGCGTATAATTTATAGGACAAACTATGGAGCGAATGCGTACAAAGCCGAAGCGAATCACCTAATATCCGGATTCGCTTCGCAGCTAAAAAATTCCAAGATTCGATACGAATCAACGAATCGGCGAATAGATTCGCTCATCTCTAGTGGCAGGGTTCTCTAGGGTCAGGTGTTATTAGGTTCCTGTGTATGAACTCTCCTACCACTAAGGCCTGTTCATACTGGTAGTCATTTAGGGCCTTGTTTCAGGGTTTCCTGCAGGAGGTTACCGTTTCCCTTGTTTGGTCCTTTTCCCTTCCCTCTTACGCTTGGTGTGGCTATACCCTCCACACCAGAGCGTGACAAATTGCCCCCCTTCAGCACCAAGCGAATAATACGTTTTTTTCAACACTAATAGCTTCTAGAACACTTTACTATATAAAACTTTGGCGCTGTACGCCTACTAAAACTCTTTTTTTTTAGAATTATACATGCTACAAAGGGCTGCCATTTTCCAACTGCACCACAGCTAATAAACCCCAACACTAAAACAGCAAAAAAGTGCTGTACTAAATATAACTACAGCGCACAAGGGTTAACAAAACCCCAGTAACCAGAATTAGAGGCAAACCTGATATAAGCAGCTGTAGCCTGGCAGTACTTCACTTCCTATCCTTTCCCTACACTTCTATTCAGCAATTTGTACTTTTGATGAGGTTTTGGAACACTTTCCCTAGCGCCTGCAAACGTCTCTCCCTGCACTAAGTTCACTGTAGAATGACAGAATCCAAAATGGCTGACGTATTTATAAGGCTGTGACATCACAGGGCTGGCTGCTGATTGGCTGCATGCATGGCGTTGTGGGGGATCCCTCCCTCATGTTCCTTTCTCTATGTCAAAACACGTGCAGCCGCCATTTTAGTGGGGGAAAAAAACGATTCGTCAACACAAATCGTCAGGAAATTCTAAAACGGTGCGAATCGAATAATTCCTGAAATTCGGATCGAATTCTACTTCGTCAGATTCGATTCGCTCATCTCTAATTCTGACTATTTTTTTGCTTAATTTTATTATTATCTTATTATTATCTTAATATATAAAATATAATAATAATATAACTTAATATTATCCATATTGTTATTTGTAGACTGGTCCTACCTTTTTGTATCACTTATCATGTATTGCAGATGTCTTTCATTTGGCACTTCTTCCTTTCTGTTTACCGTATACCTTTCTTACTGAGAGGACTAATCATTGTATTTACTTTGTATAATTTCTTAAATAAAGAATTTAAAAACATGATGATTTATCGACTCATGAAAAGCTTAAAACTTAGTGTTCCTCGAGCACCAAAGTGCTCGGGTGCTCGAGTAGAACACTTTGGAATGCTCGGGTGCTCTACAGAGCGCCAGAGCACAATGAAAGTCAATGGGACAACCAGAGCATTAAACCAGGCACCCCCTGCTCTGAAGAGGGGAGGGTGTCTGGTTCACAGGAAAAGGTCAGAAATTGATGGAAACACCACTGAAATGGTTTGGGAACAGCACAGGGAGGATGCCTGGATGTATCTTGGACTCCCAGGTCACTTCTGGGAACGATGTTGTCCGAGTATTACGCCAGTTTTACAGACTGATAATAATACGAACAAAACCGAAGATAAAATCGATTTTAGGAGACGTAGTGCAGGTAATGTCGCTGTCACCAGCGACGAAAGAATTACACTAAATGTCACAAATATTTTGGATGCGCAATCGTTATACAACAGATATGTCGCAGGTAATGTTGCTGTCACCAGCGACAAAAAAATTACACTGAATGTCACATGTATTTAGGATGCGCAAACGTTATACAGCAGATGTAGCGCAGGTAATGTCGCTGTCACCAGCAGCAAAAAAATTACACTAAATGTCACAAATATTTAGGATGCATAAACATTATACAACAGATGTAGCGCAGGTAATGTTGCTGTCACCAGTGGCGAAAAATTACACTAAATGTCACAAATATTTCAGATGCACAAACGTTATACAGCAGATGTAGCGCAGGTAATGTTGCTGTCATCAGCGGCGAAAAAATTACACTAAATGTCACAAATATTTCGGAAGCACAAACGTTATACAACAGATGTGTCGCAGGTAATGTTGCTGTCACCAGCGGCGAAAAATTACACTAAATGTCACAAATATTTCAGATGCGCAAACGTTATACAGCAGACGTAGCGCAGGTAATGTCGCTGTCACCAGCGGCGAAAAAATTACACTAAATGTCACAAATATTTCAGATGTGCAAACGTTATACAACAGATGTAGCGCAGGTAATGTCGCTGTCACCAGCGGCAAAAAAATTACACTAAATGTCACATGTATTTAGGATGCACAAACGTTATACAGCAGATGTAGCGCAGGTAATGTCGCTGTCACCAGCGGCGGAAATATTACATTGAATGTCACAGTTATTCATGATGCGCAAATGTAAGACAACAGATGTAGCAGAGGTTGTGTCACTGTCACCAGCGGCCAAACAACTGTGCGCAGGTTGGGCTAATAATATAAATATGAGCAAGATAAAACAATAGTCCTTAAAATGACTTTTGGGTCTCTGAAAGATTCAAACTAAACTTGCCTAACAAATAAAATAATTCCCATGCCTACACTATCTGTCCCTCCTGCTGCAGCTCTCGGCCAGCCAATCACTGTAATGCCAGAAACCAACATGGCTGCGGCATTACAGTGATTTCCAGTCTCTCCCCGCACATTTATTGGCTGCGTAGCAGGCAACAAATGTGCGGGGAGGAGACTTGAGCATCGTGCTCGAGCACACGCAGTGTTCGGCCGAACACCACGATGTGCCGAGCATAGTAATGCTCGAGCAACTATAGTGTTCGGGCAAGCATGCTCGTCCAACACTATAAAAAATCTTTGAAATTCATTTGAGAGATTTAATTGGTGTTTCCAAGACAAAGACTCCCTTCTGCATATGGAAAGAGTTTGTAATAATGCGACATCTCCTTTAATTAAATGGGGTGCCCAGTCTAGGATCTGAAAAGCCCTATGATCCTAATTCATGTGACCTATACATACAGTGTTACTCTGCTGTTGAAATGTGTAAGGCTGAGTTCACACTTCAGTTATGTGATCAGTTATTTCCATCAGTTATTGTGAGCTAAAACCAGTAGTGAAGCCTACTCAGAGATAAAATATAATGGAATGATCTGCACTAGAGATGAGCGAACGTGCTCGAAACGAGCACTGTACCGCTCGGCTCCCCTGCTCTCGCATGGGCGCAGGCAGCCGCTTCCGTCCTGAGGAGGACGGAAGCGGCTGCCTGCGCCCATGCGAGCGCAGGGGAGTCGAGCGGTACAGTGCTCGTTTCGAGCACGTTCGCTCATCTCTAATCTGCACCTCTTCTGACCTTTTGACCTGCGCCTAATTTTGGTTCACAATTACTAATGGAAATAACTAAAATAGAAAAATGGTTTGGTACTCCACTCGGGTATTGTAGTATGGTGCTCAGTGATGGGGCAAAACCCACTTTTAGGCCTTCTATAACTTACCCAATTTTAGAAACTAAACCTCTCAAGTTATTCAAAACTGATTTTTTAGAAATGTTGTTATTGAGTATTTCACAGGAATTAAAGTAAAATGAAGGTGAAATTTCAAAATGTAACTTTTTTTTTGCAGATTTTCCATTTTAATTCATTTTTTCCTGTAACACATCCAGGATTAACAACAAAACAAACCTCAATATTTATTAACCTGATTCTGCAGTTTACAGAAACACCCCATAGAGATGCAGCCGAGTTAAACTGGATTTTGCTAGAATGTTCTTTGGGCGCCATGTTGAATTTGAAGAGACCATGTTGCATTTGAAGAGACCCCTACAGTTATAACCTCCAAAAAGTGGCCGCAATTTGTAAACTTCACCATCAAAGGCATTTTTAAGGCTTGTAGTAAGCATTTTAACCCAACAGGCCTTTCATAGAATACATTTTTTTTTACAAGAAAATCGTGCTTTAGGCCCACACTTTCTTTTTCACAAGAGGTAACAGGAGAATATCATTGAACAATTTCTAATCCATTTTCTCCAGAATACAGTAACAGCCCATTTGTGGTTGTAAACTGCTGTTTGGGGATATGCCAGGGCTCAGAAGGGAAGGAGCGGCATCTGGATTTTCTAATATGGAATTTTCTGAGATGGTTTTTAAGAGCCATAACATTTTATTTTTTTTGTTGACTTTGCTTATGGCTTTGGCTTATATATTGTGGGACAAGCTGTAATTTTTTTTGGAACAATTTTGACTTTCCCGGCTCCGCCAGTCACATGACTACCCGGGCTGGAACAGGAAGTGGCATATCGCTTCCTAAGCTGTATACAGAGTGCTCCTTCAGTGCTGTGTATACAGCAATCTAGAAGGCAGGGACACTGAGGAATAGTCCCTGCTATCTCTATGGGATGCCCTGCTGTCACTGACAGAGAACCCCCTATTTAGCAGACGCATAGTTAGCATGCAGCTGCAATTTCTGAATGGACGTTCTAAAATGTCCATTCAGAGATAAATCTCGACCATCCGGACGTTTATAGCCTATGGATGCTCGGGAAGTGGTTTAGTTCTTCTAAAAAAGAATTTTGAGAGATAAGAAAGAATATATATAGCTGATACATTACTGAAATCCATGAATAATAAAAAGAAGGGCCATTTACCTCCCTTCTGGACCAGGCCATTTTCTATTTAGTGCATGTGCCTTTGAAAACTATATCTTTTTTCCATTCAGATACAGTGCCTTGCGAAAGTATTCGGCCCCCTGTAACTTTTCAACCTTTTGCCACATTTCAGGCTTCAAACAAAAAGATATAACATTTTAATTTTTTGTTGAAGAATCAACAACAAGTGGGTCACAATTGTGAAGTGGAATGAAATTTATTGGATCATTTAAACTTTTTTTGCAATAATAAAACTGAAAAGTGGGGCGTGCAAAATTATTCGGCCCCTTGCATTAATACTTTGTTGCGCCACCTTTTGCTGCAATTACAACTGAAAGTGGCTTGGGGTATGTCTCTATCAGTTTTACACATCTAGAGACTGAAATTATTGCCCATTCTTCCTTGCAAAACAGATCAAGCTCTTTGAGGTTGGATGGAGAGCGTTTGTGAACAGCAGTTTTCAGCTCTTTCCACATATTCTCAATTGGATTCAGGTCTGGACTTTGACTTGGCCATTGTAAGACCTGGATATGTTTATTTTTGAACCATTCCATTGTAGATTTTGCTTTATGTTTGGGATCATTGTGTTGTTGGAGATAAATCTCCATCCTAGTCTCAGGTCTTTTGCAGACTCCAACAGGTTTTCATCCAGAATGGTCCTGTATTTGGCTCCATCCATCTTCCCGTCAATTTTAACCATCTTCCCTGTCCCTGCTGATGAAAAGCAGGCCCAAACCATGATGCTGCCACCACCATGTTTGACAATGGGGATGGTGTGTTCAGGATGATGAGCTGTGTTGCTTTTACGCCAAACATATCGTTTTGCATCGTTTCTAAAAAGTTCAATTTTGGTTTCATCTGACCAGAGCACCTTCTTCCACATATTTGGTGTGTCTCCCAGGCAGCTTGTGGCAAACTGTAAACGAGTCTTTTAATGGATATCTTTGAGAAATGGCTTTCTTCTTGCCACTCTTCCATAAAGGCCAGATTTGTGAAGTGTTCGTCTGATTGTTGTCCTATTGACAGACTCTCCCACCTCAGCTGTAGATCTCTGTAGTTCATCCAGAGTGATCATGGGCCTCTTGACTGCATCTCTGATCAGTCTTCTCCTTGTCTGAGATGAAAGTTTAGAGGGACAGCCGGGTCATGGTAGATTTGCAATGGTCTGATACTCGTTCCATTTCAATATGTTCGCTTGCACAGTGCTCCTTGGGATGTTTAAAGCTTGGGAAATCTTTTGGTATCCAAATCCAGCTTTAAACTTCTCCACAACAGTATCACGGACCTGCCTGGTGTGTTCCTTGGTCTTCATGATGCTCTCTGTGCTTTAAACAGAACCCTGAGACTATCACAGAGCAGGTGCATTTATACGGAGACTTGATTAGACACAGGTGGATTCTATTTATCTTCATCAGTCATTTAGGACAACATTGGATCATTCAGAGATCCTCAATGAACTTCTGGATTGAGTTTTCTGAACTGAAAGTAAATGGGCCGAATAATTTTGCACGCCCCACTTTTCAGTTTTATTATTACAAAAAAAGTTTAAATGATCCAATAAATTTCGTTCCACTTCACAATTGTGACCCACTTGTTGTGGATTCTTGACCAAAAATTTAAAATGTTATATCTTTTTGTTTGAAGCCTGAAATGTGGCAAAAGGTTGAAAAGTTCCAGGGGGCCGAATACTTTCGCAAGGCACTGTATGTAAATCATATTTGTGTTTTTTTGGTGATAAATGATGCTTTATTGTTATATAGTTTTTATTTAAGTATTTTTTATTTTGTCTTTTATAACCATGTAACTATGGCACAACTTGCAACTAATATGGGTTATTGTCATTAAGGGCAGAGCTAGAAGCTGCAGTGTGGAATGTGGTGTCATTTTATTTTATTTATTTATTAACACTTATACGATCATACAAGACTTTTGAGGACCATTAAACATTATGTTTTTTATTTATTGCTGATTTATTCTGCAACTTGGGTTTACATAAGAGCCCCAGTTATTGTGGGAACAGAGTCCTTAGTGAGGTTGTACAGGGTTGTACAACCTCACTGCAGAACTGATCTGGGTATGGTAAGACCCAGCAGCTTGGACAAACTCCTGACCCCTGGCGATCACAGGACTGGAGCAGAAAGCAACATTTCTACTTTCTGATCTCTATAAACAACACTCGTTTTATAGATAGATAAGGATAAATCTACACCTGTTGTAGAACCTGACAAATTATATAATGAAATGTTACCAGGACACTTAAAAAAAACAACTAAAAAAAAAACTAAGACAAATATTCTCCAACTATAATTTCAACCAATCTTACAATATGGATAGTACATCCATTTCTAAATAAAAGTGATATTGCCATGTTTCTCTTAATGGTGGTAATTTGAAGAAAGTACTTCCAACCTTCATATTACATTTACAGCATCCAGTTCAAGAACAACATTCATACTGTAATATGAATGGACTAAAGATTACCCTTTCACTCCCTCAAAAAAGGTTTTGAATGAGCTGGTGCCCAATGACATGTCTGTCTCTTTCTAGTTTACACCGTCTACAGGTTTAACCCAGTAGAGCGCATAAAGTTAGGCAGTCTAAAGTTGTGTCAAATTTATCACAGTCAATAAAACTTAACATTTATTTATAGTGTTTAATACTCTTGGTGACTAACACAGACATTTGTGGTTTAAAACTATCAGCAGATATAAGCAGACTTCATGGGCTAGTGTTTTTGGTACATGCAGCCACTGTGAATCCACTCACAGTGATCAATTTAGAGCTTATTACTTTACTATCCCTGCTAAATGCTGCAGGGGTATCTCTTATGTGAAGCAGCTCCTTTTTCTTGGCTCTTTTATTGATATCACTGCCTGGTCTGCCTCCGCTGCCTAAAACACACACCAATCACACAAACATTAGCTGCCCCCCGACATGTTTCGCCGGATCACCAGCGTCTTCAGGGGTATGGGCAGGTAAGTATGTTGGGGGCGGGGACCACCTTTTATAACCTAAGTTGATGACCTCATAGAATCACCACCCCCTCCACATACCTGTTTAGCCATACATGTTCCTCATTGGTCCTCTCTTTCACCCAGGGTGGCGCGCTTACCTCCGTCATATCCACTTACCCTATATGGGATTTCTCGCGCGATATTCAACTTCCCGCGCATGCGCTGCGACTTAGAGCAGATTTCTGGGACTGCGAGCGGATGGAGACCTAAAGGAAGTGATATCAAGCTATCCCTCAATAACCTACAGAAGGGGCAAAAACCTGAAGGAAATGATGGTGCACAGCCATTTTCAAAATAGAACATATAGAGTTGAAACATGGTTAACCATGAAAGGGTCTTATCCCTGTGGTAACTGCTCCTTCTGTAGGTATATGGTTCCGACACGAGAATTTACCAATCCAGTTGATGGGAAAAGATATGATGTTAGGGAGTATATTAACTGCAGGTCCATAGGTGTCGTGTATGCGATCCAATGCAGTTGTCCGAAACTATACATAGGAAAAACGATACAGGAACTGAGGAGGAGAGTGTCCAGACATCTGAGCAATCTGAACACCCAAGATGACACCCCCCTAGCTAGACATCTGAGAACCAAGCACCGGAGCAATCCATTGGACTTGAAAATCTGGGGAATACAGAGGGTGATGATGGGTCCCAGACAAGGAGATATAGACATAAAGTTACAACAAGAGGAGGCTAAATGGATATATAGGCTGGAATCTCTATCACCGAATGGGCTAAATGAGGGCTTCACGTTTATCTTTTTCCCCAAAAAAGGGGCAAAGAGGAAAAAGGGCTATACAAAATAAAGGAAGAAATAGATCTGGAATCTCAGAAGTACAGACATATGGAGGGACCAAATGAAGATAAACAATTTTTTAGGAGTGAACCTAATAGTTGAAAATATAAAGAGAAGAGATGACCTCAAGCAATACTCCTTGTAAAGGAAGAAGGGATGAATCTAATTAGCATAGAAGACAAGTATCCCCATGGTACCAATAGATAAGCAGGTAAAGGTATTTCTGATGAAGCAGGAAACCTGTATAATCAGAAACCAGAGCAAACTCTAAGTCCCAGAGCATGCGCTTTGAACGATTGGTAATGTGAGTAGACTCTAAGTCCTAGGACATGCGCGATAGGAAACATAGTGAGAAATCTGCTCTAAGTCGCAGCGCATGCGCGGGAAGTTGAATATCGCGCGAGAAATCCCATATAGGGTAAGTGGATATGACGGAGGTAAGCGCGCCACCCTGGGTGAAAGAGAGGACCAATGAGGAACATGTATGGCTAAACAGGTATGTGGAGGGGGTGGTGATTCTATGAGGTCATCAACTTAGGTTATAAAAGGTGGTCCCCGCCCCCAACATACTTACCTGCCCATACCCCTGAAGACGCTGGTGATCCGGCGAAACATGTCGGGGGGCAGCTAATGTTTGTGTGATTGGTGTGTGTTTTAGGCAGCGGAGGCAGACCAGGCAGTGATATCAATAAAAGAGCCAAGAAAAAGGAGCTGCTTCACATAAGAGATACCCCTGCAGCATTTAGCAGGGATAGTAAAGTAATAAGCTCTAAATTGATCACTGTGAGTGGATTCACAGTGGCTGCATGTACCAAAAACACTAGCCCATGAAGTCTGCTTATATCTGCTGATAGTTTTAAACCACAAATGTCTGTGTTAGTCACCAAGAGTATTAAACACTATAAATAAATGTTAAGTTTTATTGAATAATTAGGTGCATAAATCAGGACATTTTTTGATCCCCTGGATCATTGGATTTAACTATTTAGGAAAATTGTCTAATATGCACTAGGAGGCCAAAATAGTGATTACACTAAATTTATCACAGTGGTTCATGCTGGATGATAATCTTAGCGCATGGCTAGACACACTTGTGTAATGCTATATTAAATATTGGTTACCTCAGTTTGTGACAGAAATTTATGCCAGAATGATGGGGCAATTTTGGTACAAAATCTACCATTTCGGGTCACTCCACCTTTCCCTTGAAGCTATGATTCTTTTCCAGTAAGCCATGCCCTCATTCCAGCTAGGTGTTTATCTAATTGGTAGTTGGCCAACACCCAGCACTCCCGTGATCAGCTGTGTGAAGAGGCCATGGTGCTTTGGTGAGTGCTGTAGCCTCCTTGCGCTAACCAAGCATGGTGCTGTACATTGTATAACAGTTGTGTTTTGTATAGCAGGGCCTATACACTTCAATGGCAATGAGCTGCACCTAGGCCTTGTAAATGATGAACGTGATGTCAAAGGCCTAAGAAGAGGCTGTATCAATGGAGAGTGCAACAATTAAACAGCTGATCTGCTGGGAGTCAGACCCCCACTGTTCAGATATTGATGACCTATCCTGAAGATACAGTAGGTTATCAATATATGAAGCCCCCCAAAAAACCCTGCTGCAAGTAAATTTTTGCAGTATATTATATTCTGGTAAATGGAAGATTCTTTGGAGTTACAAGCATGGCAGAGCCTACTGTTGAAAATATCACAACTTTGTAAGCATTGACATATTAAGTGCATATTGTCACACCTTAGACAACAGCTGCTACTTAAAGGGGTTGTCCATTTTTGTTACATTGATGACCTATCCTCAGAATAGATCATCAATGTCAGATCAGGTGGGGGGGACTGCTGTCACCAGCTGTTTGAAGAGAGTGCAGCATTCAGACGATGGAATGGCTCCATCCTATTCACTTAAAGAAGAACTCCTGCAAACATTTTTATTTCACGTCCTGATAGAAATGTACATGATGTAATCTGTAGTGAATGTCATTTTCTTACCAGTGGCTGTATTTTTGAGTTATATCTCCCTGATGTTTCTCATCTGTGTCATGTGACCAGGAACCAGACTCACCAACTCACACATCATCTTATGTGTGGACAGGAAGTCTAATTCTTTATGCATTCCTATGGGAGCCTCACTTTCAGTCTCATAGGAATGAATAGAGCAGTGACTGGCTTCTTGTACTTGGTCAGTTGGAGGTCAGGGAGTTGGTCACATGACCCAGCTACAATAAGAAGAGAGTGGATAACTCTCAATTATAGTCTCTGATAAGAAGATTGCATTCACTACAGATTATATCATGCACCTTTCTAACAGGTCAGAGAATACAAATTTTTGCGGTTCTACTTTAAATAGGAAGGAAGTGTCCCATTGAAGTGAAGGGGGATGGCGGAGCTGTAATTACACCTACTCACTGCTGCAATGTTGATGGCAAGCAACGAAACAGAGAAGAAAATATAGGTCTTATAGGAGCACTGTGGTCACTTCATACAGCTGATCACCGGGCTGCCAGCTGAGAATAGGTCATCAATATAACAAAAGCAGAAAACCCCTCTAATACCAGAATACTGGCAGAGCAAATAAGCCCTGGATAAAGCGGTATCTTTCACGTTGCACTGGGATTGCTAAAATAAAAGGAGTAGTTTGATGAAAACATTAAGGAAAATGGAAGCTTTAGGGATAATATCCACATAATGTTCTACAGCATATAAAAGGTGCTTTCTCTACGCCTATGCTGTGTTGATGTACTTAATTTTACTGCTTCTTTACTCCTATACTACAGTAGATGTTATGAATGGAGCTGTCCAGCATTAAAGTTGCTGAAATGATGAGTGTACCATCAGGGGAAAATGAATAAGACACTCCTTGCTGATCTAAGTGACAGTTTCTTTAGTTGCACTGTTAGCAAAAAAAATTTTATTATATATAAATTCATTGTGGGACAAGCATAGGCCTTAAAGAGATTGCATGAAGCACCCATAACAAATTACTGACATAATATTTCTTGACAAGAGACTAGCACAACATTAAGTGATTTTTTTCCCCGTGCACATAGCCAAAACGATGCTCTGCCCTGGAAAATGAATCAGAAATTCATTAAGGTAAATGCACTTGTTTGCCTTTTTATGTGCTGGAGTGTGCATATGATGATGTCTGTAAATTACTTTTGTTTACTTTTCTACATTTTATGATCTTTCTGTTGTAATATGATAGTACAAGAAGGATTTAGTCATTTTAATCTGAAAAATATTCTTATTGTAGAACTTTTTACACTCCTTGTTTTACTCTGTTGTACATTTATATATTTTTTAAACTAAGGATTATTGCCCAATGACAAAAAAAGTAAAAAGTAGAGAAAGGAGACCAAAGTACAATAATCCAGTATATATTTTTTGTTAGGCAGTTTTT
Organism: Rhinella marina; assembly: GCA_900303285.1. Taxonomy (NCBI): domain Eukaryota; kingdom Metazoa; phylum Chordata; class Amphibia; order Anura; family Bufonidae; genus Rhinella; species Rhinella marina. The sequence goes on from ONZH01016435.1 coordinate 14,937, forward strand.
TTAAGTTATGTTTTCCATGACTTCATTTTTTTCTTTCATTTTTCTTTTCTCTTTTTTATACAGTTTTTATTTTATTTTGTCTAAGTTGCTGACAAAATTTCCTCCAGCACTTTATAATAGACCCACACTTCAATGGTCTGCCAACAGAGTTGCAAAGTCACCTAGTCAACCAGATTATTGAATGAAGGACATAAATACATTTATTTGGATTTATACTCCAAAGTGTGTTCTTCTGAGACATATACCCAGAACTAGATTTTGCTTTGTATGAGTAAAGATATGATTTATGTACTCAGTGTCAGGCATGTCATGGGCTATATTTATCATGATCATGTGTAAAAATTTAAGGAAATCTACTCTTCTTTTCCCCGTAAGGATCAACCTATTTTAAACCTCAAGAATCTGGCAATTTTGTTATTTTTTTATTCCTGTATTCCAAGAGCCATAACTTTTTTATTTTTTTTTTATTTAATTTTTTGCTGTTGTCCATGCATTTCATTAAATATGTGGATTTTTTAAACATTTTAGGATTTCTTATACATTTTTAATGGAAAAATCATTTTTGTGTCACAGCATTCTAAGACCAATAACTGTCGCTGTATGAGGGCTTTTGTGGGATAGTTATAGATGTTACTGGTACCATTTTGGGGAACATATAATTTAATGACAACTTTTTTTTTTCCACCATGCACTGTAAGTTGTAAATAATTACCATATGCTTTGGACTATAGGATGTACCAAGTCATAAAATGCACCTAGGATTTAGAGGAGGAAAATATTTTTCATCAGAACTCAGATCAGACCCCCAATCTTCATTAGACCCCCAAATCAGACCCCCATCATCATTTGACGTGCAAATCAGACCCCCAATTCTGATCAAACTTCAGATCAGTCCCCAATCAGACCTTAGATCAGACATAAAATAAATAAACTTACCCTTCCTGCTCCGGGTGGCACACCCACCTGGGAGATCCTGCATGCACTTCCTGCACTCACCACTCCTTGATGTTCTGCCGGCCTGCACAATATATGCAGCCAGAACACAGTGCAGCGCAGTGCCTGGAAAAGACCAGGGAGTGGGGAGTACAGCTAGCACCAGACGCACTATATTCACTGCTCCTTGGTCCTATTGTGTACTTATGAACACCTCCATAATGAAAGCGCTCATTAGTATTTGCTTCATAAGAGGTACTGTCATTTCCCTCCACTTTTAGGGAAAAAGTGCATCTTTAGGAGCAACAATTTGGTAGTTAAGTTTATTCTATGTGTCACTATGATTGAGGTAATTCCAAATACAGAATATATATTTTACAAACTGCCTTCCCTCTGTCAAACACCTTACATGCTGCAGTTGCTATTAAACACTTTGTCTAAGCTATTAAAATGCTGGGACTGGAGGCAATCTTATGGTTACAGAAGCAGTATATATTTCCTTTACATTATGACAAGTTACAGCAGCACTTTCTCATCTAGGTGCATATGCGGTGCACGTCTTCAAATCCATTTTCTGCTATAGCGTGGTAGCATATAATTTCTTGAAGTAAAGTAAAACAATTTTTTAACCTATATTTTTAAGCCTAAGAATGCACATTTTGGGCTATAGGTAAATGCTTATAGGCCGTCCAGTGCACCACACGGTAACTGCGTGTCAAAGAACTTACTTCTATGGCCCAATACTTTTCTTTAATCCTGTTTATAGGCACATTCTAAGACTGAAAAGTATCCTGTTATGGCAGGGTGATACCTTTTACTTGAAGAAATTAAATGTATCCTTTACTGAGTGTTAGTTAGTATGCAAATGAACTATTAACAAGCTCTGTGTCTGATGCCACCAGATGTAAGGCAGCTATACTATAAGTCAATGTTTGACCTATTAGGCTACTTTCACACTAGCAGCAGTCCGGATACGGCAGGTGAAGGGTGCCGCCGGATCTGGACTGCCGCAGGGACATGCGTTCCGGCCCCACACATGTCACACAGTACCATATACAGACATACATACATACACACACATACACACAAACACATACATACTTACATACTCCAGGCAGGCAGGCCGCACGTCTTCACGACCAGGAGGCGCGCAGCTATGACGATTCCCCACAGCGCCCTCTGCTGGGCGCTGTAGGGAATCGTCATAGCGGCGCGCCTCCTAGGCATGAAGACGTGCGGCCTGCCTGCCTGGAGTATGTAAGTATGTATATGTTTGTGTGTATGTATATGTGTGTGTATGTATGTATGTCTGTCTGTCTGTATGTATGTGGTGACCGATCCGTCATGAACTCCATTGGTCACCACCAGTGATTTAGTCACACCAAACGGATCCATCCCCAATGACTTGCATTGGGGGTCATTCCGGATCCGTCTTGGTGAGGATGCCTGGACCGGAGAGAAAACCGCAGCATGCGGTTTGTTCTCCGGTCTGAAGACGGAACAGAATGCTTTCAGGAGCATTCCGTTGTCTTCAGTTCAGTTTTGTCCCCATTGACAATGAATGGGAGCAAAACTGAAGCGTTTTTTTCCAGTATTGAGCCCCTATGACGGAACTCAATACCGGAATTTAAAAACACTAGTGTGAAAGTAGCCTTAAAAATGCTTTGTGACATAACTTGGATAATAATTAAGCCAGCAACTCATCTGACAGACAGCTGGTTCAAGGTGATTGCCCCTTATCAGTGCAGAGCAGAGAGTGCTGGCTTAATTGGGTGAGAGGCCTAGGTCAGGATGCCTGGCCTATAAGATTCCTCATGCCTCCATAGACCCTCTCCATAAGGAGATATAGTATTCCCCGATTACAGAGTGTTCAAAAGAGTTCTAGTGATAGATATATATTGTATGTCACAGGTTGTTAAGTTGTTAAATAGTAATAAACAGCTGTGGACTACACAAAACAACAATACAAATGTTTAAAATATATATATGATATGATATATATATATATATATATATATATATATATATATATACTGTATATATATATATACATAATATATATATTATGTATATATATATATATATATATATATATATATATATATATATATATATATATATATACAGTTCTCATTAAAGGGGTTTCCAGATATTGCCAATGATGGCCTATTATTTAGATATGCTGTCATTTGCTTATCTGCGGGGGCTTGACTGCATGGATCTACATCAGTCATGAGAATGATGGTGTTGAGTTTCCTGGGAGCTGCCTTGATGTCAATGGCTCTATACAGAGAAACATTCTGAATAAGTAGCAGTGATCCAAGGTTATAATGACTGGAAAACCCCTGTTATCCGGGAATCATTTAAAATGGCTGCTAGCAACCTGTCCTAGGAATGTGAGCAGAACTGGTTGTCTTCACTTGCTGCCCAGCATTATGCTTGGTAAACTGAGAAAAACAGCTGATCGGAGGGTGTCCCGGGTGTAAGACCCCTACCGATCAGATATTGATTACCTATCCTGAGGGTATCCTATCAATAGTAAAATCTCGGAGAACCCTTTTAAGGGTAGTAATTGGATCTGATCTCTTCACTTTGAACTTTTATTAATTGCCTGTTACTGTAGGATTGCATTCAGAGTGTGAACTTTGTAATATTTTGGATATTTGGAACTGTTCTTAATAAAGAAATATCTCTGTTCTGGACTACTGTGCAGCATGACTTTGGACACATAAGTACATACCGTACCTCACTTTAAAACCTGCCAACCACTTACATGTAGTGGGACTCCTACACTTAAAGAAAAGTTGAAAAACAACCTGAAGCCTGGAGGACTGTATGCCACACCTAAAATTCTCTTGCACCCAATATAGCTAACAGTTATTGCCCAATCATTTTGTGCTGCTTTGGGTCACAGTAAGCTGTACTGTATTATGTCACAGACCATGTAGACATTGTTTGCGTGGTTGCACCAGCAACTTGCATAATGGTTACCTGATACATCTGTAACACCCCAAAGTAGTGTTACCACTCCTATGCCCTGCTACTACCGACGTCAGCTAACCTAAATTTCATCTATGTATTTTATTTCAGGTCATACAAAAATGTGCACTTAATATAATGTATGCAGCTGTTTTACATGTAATGTCCCTGGTGTACCAGCAGGTGACAGCAAACAAGGCAGAGCTATTATGCAGTTTACTCAGAATGGACCCTTCCATGCCATTCTGACCCCCCCCTTCTGAAGAGAAGTGGACTGTTCTCACTTCCTGCAGTAAGAGTGGAGACCAGTTAGATCCAGTTAGTTCTAGTTACCCCATACTGGGGGAAGGTCTGACAATTCTGGTTCAGACTCCATGTTAGAGCCGACAAGACTCTAAATTGCACAATATAAGTCTGACCTAGGAGAAAAGTGCAGTCTTTTCAGCCTTTAAAAGAAATCCAAGTTTACAGAAAATTTGTTAGTACAGCAGTGAACTACAGAGATATAGCAGAATATTTTGCTGCCAATTTATATGCTAAAACCTGCTGTAAGCCAGGACAAAGCCAAACATTTGTTATTTGCATGCAAGTCTACCTAAGTAAAGCTGTGTTGGATTCCATTACAAGGTCTGGACTCATTTATTACTATGTCCTTCAATTATTCCCACTATTTATTGCAACCAGAGCCAAAGCCTGGGGCCCAGCCGTTTCCAGGTAGGATCACCGTGACACACCACACTAGAGACATTTTACACCACACAAATATACCACTCGGCATTCCACCTGGGACAAGCATTACAACATCCTTAGCAGGCCCTGGAGTGAGGCTGCCCGTTGCACATCCAAGGAACCTAGCAACTGCTAGGCCATTAGCTATCCCTTGAATTATTTCCTGACCATCAACAGCTGTAATTGTAGAACATGCATAGTGTCGAAACATTAGAGATCTGCCTTAAATCAATGCGGGATCAATAGTCCAAAGTCTATTATATATTACTATCTCTATACGAGTACCTTATTAATTAAAATGTGTAACTGCAGTGACCGGGGTGCCGTGGTTGCTACGGGGGCGACCCTTTCCCCCTCCAGGGCCCTCTAAGGTGATTTTCCTTTATGTCCCAGTGGTAGGCATGCCAAGGGGTATTTAGGCCACTCAAGTCTTTGGTGGGATTGTCACGGTGTTCTTACCTTGTAAGACGAACAGGCCCCAGGCGGTGGCTCTGGCTGCAATAAATTTACTAGTAGTAGTAATTGAGGGTCATCAGGTGGGAATGATGCGCAGACTTGTATGAATGGTCCAACGTAGTTTTATTAACTGAACTTTGAAAGCAGATGACTCAGTTCATCCTTCAGCTTGGTGTCCAGCAAGTGCAGCTATTGCTTATACCTGGCAGATGCTTGGAAATTCAGGTTTCAGGCTTCCTGTTCTAAGCTGAGGCTACCTCTTAAATCTGGCTTCCCTTGAGAGTATTGTTGTGCCTTATTGCAGGCTATATTACTCAGTCTTTAGGGCACAGCAGAGCTAAAGGTGCTCTGCTATCCTGCACATGTCCTCCCTGATCAGGGTACAGTGGACAACTCTCTGACTAAACTGTCTTAACTGTCATTTCCTCCTGCCGGAAGTTGGAAGAACTTAACTTCTCTCCAGCAGAGGGGGTCAGAATGGACTAAGGACTGTACCATTCTGGTAAAACTACATCTGAATCTGCCATAGTATTTGCTGACACCTGCTGGTACACCAGGTACATTACATGGGAAACAGTTGCATAACATTGAATATAATACATATTAATGCTGGTGATGACAATAATGCACAGAATTACATTTCCAAAGTAGCACACAGATAGGAGCTGATTACGCAGAGTTGTAACACTACTCTGGGGTGTTACATTCCCCCTTACTTAAAGTCAAGCCGTCCTCGGCTTGTGCTTAGGAGGTGCTTGTAGGGTACCCAAGGGAAATTAAAGTGCTGCATTACGTATCTGGAAGACTGACATAAAGCTACCAATAGGTTCCTGCCCTTGTGAGTAGGGTGTCCAATCACAGTTTCCCTCTCGGTATAACCAGTGAACCAAAAAGTCTGCACCAAGCGATCATTCCTGGCTTTCTTTTAAATATTCTGGCCACAAATACCAAAGGAAGCATGGGGGTGTCTTTACTCTGTAATCCCACTATTTTGCAATGAAAGCCTGCAAAATGAAGGGTGGCTTTATTCTGTAATCCCTTCAAACCAAGTCTGCACCAAGCAATCATTCCTGGCTTTCTTTTAAATATTCTGGCCACAAATACCAAAGGAAGCATGGGGGTGTCTTTACTCTGTAATCCCACTATTTTGCAAAGAAAGCCTGCAAAATGAAGGGTGGCTTTATTCTGTAATCCCTTCAAAGCACCAAGGCCTTATAATGCTTTACGCTTTGTCACCTTGATGACTGCACAGGTAGCTAAACTTAGTTCCCTAAGACAGGTGCACCATGTCTTAGGACATTTTGAACTAGGAGAAGGAAACAGCCCACCTTCCATAGTTCACATGAGGGTTACTCCCTCTTAACTCACATTTTTAGCAGTGGGGTTACCCTTGACGTTGTTAGACCTGCTTGTGACTCTACCACTTGGTCCTCCCTGTGTAGCGACAGCACATGAACCAAAGCACAGGACATACTGACTCCTTCCCTTTCCCAATTCTGTGGAGAGAAAAAGGTTAAGGGCATATGCAAATACCATAAAACGCCTACTCTTTCTAAACTACCACAAGGTAAAGTGGGACCAGAAATACTTTTGAGTCCTCAGAGGCAGTCCATATGAGCAACAAAGCAAGGTGCTAACTATCTGACTAACAATATAAAATTCCAAGTCCATTCAAAAAGTGCATATGAGGTCACATTGTTGTATTCAAAAAGAGTCCATAAAATGGGCAAAACAATTATGAACATTGCTAAAATATAAAACATTAGTGCAAAAATGTAACAGTAGAAATCACAAAGAGCTCAGGTATACTTTTGAGTCTATTCTTTGGGTGCTGGCTTGTAACGTTGCAAAACTGGAACAATTGAAGAAAAAGTCATTTGTAATCCAAATGAGGTAGAAGACAACTCAAATAGGTTGTATTCCTCATAATCTGAGGTCTCCTATGGGAATGGCTGGGAGTTTTCGTCTTGGTCGCTGCTGTAGCTGAAAGTCCCTATAACGAACAGGCAGATGACCTCTAGTGTTCCGTTGGGATCTCCGCAGAGGCAGTTCAGAGTCTCCGGGGATGGAGGTAGAGTCCGGAACTTGTGAGGAAGGATCAGTAACCAGCCTTGGCTCTGTAGGTGCAGTGGTCTCCGAAACTGGCATTAGGATACGGATTTGAGGCTGAAGAAACCACTGAAGGGGTCAAGCATGGAAGGCCATTCTGTTTCTGGTTCGGTTTCTAGAGATAAAGGTAGCTCAGGTGACTCATCCACTTCTGGTTGCTCCTGAACAGGTTCCTGGAGGCATTTCTTGAGTCTGTTGCGATGTACTCGCTGAATACCTTTACCCTCTCTCTGGATTTCATAGACTTCCGACGAGGGGACAGCAACTACTGTATATGGCTCGCGTTCCCAGTGACTATCCAGCTTGCTTACTGGGTGATTGTTTTTGAGCCAGACCTGGTCTCCTGGTTGTAAAAGTTCAGCATGAGCATGTAGATCAAAATCCTGTTTTTGTTTCTGCTGAGCCTTCTCTATTTTAGATTCCACAATTTCTCTAGCATCTTCTAGACGTCTCTGATGCTCTTTTACCCACTCAGATTGAGGAAGGAGTGGTTCAGAGTCCGGCACGGGGACATCGAGGGCGTGGTCAGCAGGTAAACGACCCTGTCTTCCAAACATGAGATAGTATGGGGTGTACCCGGTTGAGCAATGAATTGTGTTATTGTACAGGTACACTAGTTCAGGGAGAAGTAACGGCCACTCTGCCCTCTTGTGAGGTGGCATAGCCTTGAGCATATTGATTAATGTCTGGTTCATCTTTTCGCACAGACCATTTCCTTGAGGGTGATACGCAGTGGTCTTTAGTTTTTTGCAGTTGTAAAAGGCACAAAGTTCATAGAACAATTGAGACTCAAATGCGGATCCTTGATCAGTGAGTATTTTGTCTGGAGACCCATAAGGTAGAATAAAGCTTTTCCACATGGTAGCTGCTGTAGTTTTAGCAGTTAAGTTCTTTATAGGTATGGCCATGACGAACTTGGTGTAGTGGTCGATGATTGTCATTGCGTAGGTATATCCAGATCTGCTGGGTTCCAGTTTCACGTGGTCGATAGCCACAATTTCCAGAGGACTCCTACTCACTATTGGATGAAGGGGTGCTCGCTGGTCATGCCTTTCTCCTCGGGCTATAGCACAGGTGGGACAATCCTGGCACCAGGCTTCAATATCACTTCTCATGCCAGTCCAGTAGAAACGCCGTCTGATGGTGGCTTCCGTCTTTTGGGTCCCAAAATGACCAGACCTGTTATGGTACATGTCCATTACCATCTTAGCATCTCTTCGAGGCACTACTATCTGATGGAGGCACTCATAGGTGACTGGATCAAGTGTTCTCCTGAGGAGCAGATCTCTTTGTAGGAAGAGCAGTTTCCGTTGTCGCCAGAGGCGGACTAGCTCTGGATCAGCTCTCCGCTGCCGGATTCTCTCCGGTATGCGCCCACTGGAAAAGTAATCCAACAGTTTTCCGATGACTCTGCTCTCGACTTGTAGTTTGAGCCAGAGCTCTTTCTCAACTGGAGGTGAGGAATCACCGGTCTTTGGAGAATTAGTGGCTTTGGAGGCTTCGCGTCCAGTGTGCAGGGCTTCCTGCCTGGCAAATCGGGAGTAGAATATGGGCATTTCCACATCTTCCCATTGCTCATCTTTGCAAATTAGTTCTTTTTGAGCAGGTAGTCTGGATAAGGCGTCAGCATTATCATTAGCTTTGCCGGTCCGATACTTGATGGTGAAGTTGAAGTTTGCCAATCTAGAGGCCCATCTTTGTTCTAGAGCTCCTAGACGCGCAGTGTTTAAGTGAGCCAGTGGATTATTATCGGTGTAGACAGTGAAAGGAGTGGCTACCAGATAATCCTTAAATTTCTTGGTTACAGCCCATACCAAGGCTAAGAATTCCAACTTGAAAGAGCTATAATTCTGGTCATTCCGCTCTGGTTCTCGTAAAGACCTACTGGCATAGGCAATGACTCTATCAGTTCCGGCTTGTGTCTGAGATAGTACGGCTCCTAAACCTTTCTTACTTGCATCAGTATAGAGGCAGAATGGCAGGCTATAGTCAGGGTAGCCCAGAACTGGTGGCTCTGTGAGTTTTTCTTTTAACAGTTGGAAAGCGGCTTCTCTCTCTTCATTCCAATCTACCGGTATCTTAGCATTCTGAGAGCCTTTAGGATGACCCTTCAAAAGCTCCTGGATAGGCTCCGCAATTTGAGAAAAGTGAGGGATAAATCTCCGGTAGTAACTTGCAAATCCAAGAAAGCTCTTGACTTCTTTGACTGTCTTAGGAGATGGCCAGCTTTGTACTGCAGCTATCTTGTCGGGGTCTGGTTTCACACCCTTCGCACTCACGACATGTCCCAGATATTTCACTTGGGGCTTCAGTAAGTGGCATTTTGAAGGCTTTACTTTCAATCCATAATGGGCCAGAGTCTGGAACACCTCTGCCAAGTGCTGTAAATGTTCTTCATAGGTCTTGGAGTAGACAATCACATCATCCAAGTATAGCAATACAGTCTCAAAGTTTTTGTGTCCAAGACATCTCTCCATGAGTCTCTGAAATGTTCCAGGGGCATTACATAATCCGAATGGCATGTAGTTGAACTCAAACAGACCCATTGGGGTAGTGAAAGCTGTTTTTTCTTTATCTTCTGGTGCCATGGGAACTTGCCAGTATCCACTGGTTAGATCCAGGGTTGAAAAATAAGCAGCAGATCCCAGGGCTGCTAAAGACTCCTCAATTTGTGGCAGGGGGTACGCATCCTTGTGTGTAATGTTGTTGATCTTGTGGTAGTCCACAAAGAAACAAATGGTTCCGTCTTTCTTTTTTACAAGGACCAAAGGGGCAGCCCAGGGGCTGTGACTATCTTGGATGACGTTAGCCGTCTTCATATCCTGAACCATCTTCTTTACCTGCTGGTACATGGCAGGAGGCACTGGCCTATATCTCTCTTTGATTGGAGGATGAGTGCCGGTTGGAATACTGTGCTTTATGAGGCTGGTTTGACCATAGTCCAGGGGGTGTTTACTGAAGATTTGGTGGTTTTCCTTGACTAAGTCCAGTACACCTTTGATCTGTTCAGAAGAGGTTGTGGCATCTCCAATATGTAGTTTGGTCCACCAGGGCTTCTCAAGCGGATCTTTGGCTGCCTCCGCTGTTTGAAGCGATTGTTGTGCAGCAGCCATAGGGGATCCAGGATGTCTTGTAGACGGACGTGATATAGACTTGCCACTGGATAGAACTTTTTTAATTCTATGATTTCGTCACTTAGATTGACCAAGCGTATGGGTACATTCCCATTTGACACAGTGACCAAGCTCCTAGCGGCTAGGACTAGAGGATGATCTTGTAGGTGCAAGGGTTCCACGAGGGCTGGGTAATCCTGACCTCGGACACCGATGCAGGCCTTGCACCATATCAGAGTCTCTGCTCCCGGTCGGAGTTTGATAGGTTGAGCATCCTTGATGCGAACACAGCATATTTCACCCTGACGGTTGCCAAATTTTTGTTGGGCAGCTAGCACCTGGATGTTCTGGTTTATGGCATGTTGCATTACAGAGGGTGCAGTTACTAGAGCTTTCTTCAGAGCTTCCAGCACTTCAGTGTAGCAGTTGCCAAGTACATTCATCCCCAGGACAACAGGGCAATTGTCATCTTCTGGAACCTGAATCACGACTACCCCTTGATGTGGGAGTTCGGTACCTTCAATCTGTAAGGTTCCCAATAACCTAAGATAGGTACTGTTTGGCCATTAGTGGCTATGATGTGGAGCCAGGATTCTGGAGGTTGTGTCAGCTGGGCTCCGTTCTGGCATTTTTGAACGCTGCTTGACGGATTGTAGTTACTTGAGATCCGGTATCAATTAAAGCAGAAAACTTCACTCCATTGATGCCAACTTCAATCACGGGACGAGTGCCCACATACTTAGGCATAAAAGCTGGATCGTTGGGACCTAGTGTTCTTCCTCCTGAGGGGCGGTCCTTGGCCTCAGGGGATACTCTTTTAACTGCCAACACTCCCTTTCAGTGTGCCCAGGCTTCTGACAATGCTGGCATATGCGTTTTCTGGAGCTACGATATCTAGGATTTGACACTCTACCGGTCAGCCGACGTTGCTCTTCCCGTGGACCGGGTGTAAGATGACCTTGTGAAGTGGAATTCCCCTTCTCAGTCTTGGGCTGATGTTCCAATCGCTCCAGCTGCTTCCTCATTCTCTCCATATTCTCAGCTAGGAGGGAGACTTGAGCAGTCAGGGCCGCCACAGCATCTGGGACAGGTGCCTGGGACCCATGTTCAGCTATCTGGCCTTAGACAGTAGGTCGCATGACAGGCGATTTCTTCTTGACTTCAGGAGGTTCAGACTGTTGACCTTCTCCCAGAATGCCAATAGCAAGCTCCTTAAAATCTAAGAACGGGGTATCTGGGTGTTGAGCTGACAGCATCTTCAGCTGACGTTTGAGGGATTCGTCTAAGACACCTTCAATAAACTGTTCTCTGAGGGTTTGATCTTGTCCCTCAGCTTCATGGGGGTCTATGTGGATAACTGCACGCAGAGCTTCTTGCAGAGACAAGGCAAAGTCTCTCAAAGTCTCCTTTGACTGCTGTCGCTTTCCAAAGAAGCGCATCTTTAGCTCAGAGGCGGTGCTAGTTTCAAAGGTGGTACTGAGCCTGTCTAGGATCTGCTCAGCTGTTTTTCTCTCCGGCCAAGGCCAGGACTTGACCTCCTGGAGTGTAGCTCCCTGTAACTGGCCAATCAGGATCTCCACTTTCTGGTCCTGAGATACTGGATATAGCTTAAAGGTAGCTAACATTTTATCACGGAATTACCTGAGTGAATGGGGTTCTCCTGAATAACGTGGGAGCCAAGGTGCTCCAAAGTAATATGGCATAGTCAGAGGCATGATGCATGTGGCTGCAGCAGCTGCTGGTGTATCACCGCAGTCCAAGTGGGTGCTATCTTCGCTGTCAGACATGGCTTTTGCTACCTTGTATCAGACTAGAGGGTTCAGTGCCAGTTAGAATGCAATTTGAGTACACGTTGCTATGGGTAACAGCAACAAAATTGGTGCGTGGCTCCTTTAAGAGTCACTGCAACTTCTCAATTTTGTAGAGTATGATGCTCTAGCAAGCAGATTATAGCCCATAACAGTCTTTAGCAAGATTATTTTCCCAGTGGTACTCACTCAGACCTCTGGACATTGCTTCTTAGGATCCAGGGAAGAAAAAGCAGCATTTTCCCTTTTCCAAGATGGCCGCCAATTCACTTCCTGTATGGGTTGCAGTTGATTTCTTTGTCCTCCTGGGAACTTGTACTCTGTACTTTTGTTCCTCCTGCTGGAAGATTGGTTCCTCTGTGGAGGCGGGCTGTTTGGGGTCCTCCCCTCTGCTTGGTGGATGTCTTCCTTCTCCAGAGCTGATGCCCACATCCAAGATGGCTGATTAACCCCTTTTTTGCCACAGTTCAGCAACTAATATAGACTCACACTTTCCAGTAGTAAGTACATGCAATAAGGGGGTAGGGGGTTTTACAGATAGAGGGGGGCTTCCTGAGCACAAAAATTAGATCCTGTTCGTGATGTCAAAATTGCAGTGACCGGGGTGCCGTGGTTGCTACGGGGGCGACCCTTTCCCCCTCCAGGGCCCTCTAAGGTGATTTTCCTTTATGTCCCAGTGGTAGGAGTGCCAAGGGGTATTTAGGCCACTCAAGTCTTTGGTGGGATTGTCACGGTGTTCCTACCTTGTAAGACGAACAGGCCCCAGGCGGTGGCTCCGGCTGCAATAAATTTACTAGTAGTAGTAATTGAGGGTCGTCAGGTGGGAATGATGCGCAGACTTGTATGAATGGTCCAACGTAGTTTTATTAACTGAACTTTGAAAGCAGATGACTCAGTTCATCCTTCAGCTTGGTGTCCAGCAAGTGCAGCTATTGCTTATACTTGGCAGATGCTTGGAAATTCAGGTTTCAGGCTTCCTGTTCTAAGCTGAGGCTACCTCTTAAGTCTGGCTTCCCTTGAGAGTATTGTTGTGCCTTATTGCAGGCTATATTACTCAGTCTTTAGGGCACAGCAGAGCTAAAGGTGCTCTGCTATCCTGCACATGTCCTCCCTGATCAGGGTACAGTGGACAACTCTCTGACTAAACTGTCTTAACTGTCATTTCCTCCTACCGGAAGTTGGAAGAACTTAACTTCTCTCCAGCAGAGGGGGTCAGAATGGACTAAGGACTGTACCATTCTGGTAAAACTACATCTGAATCTGCCATAGTATTTGCTGACACCTGCTGGTACACCAGGTACATTACATGGGAAACAGTTGCATAACATTGAATATAATACATATTAATGCTGGTGATGACATTAATGCACAGAATTACATTTCCAAAGTAGCACACAAATAGGAGCTGATTACGCAGAGTTGTAACACTACTCTGGGGGTCTTACATAACAACAATACAAGAAGGTCATTCTGAGCTTGAAGGTTCATATAAACTCACCAAACTGGAATTGTTTCTAGTACAGAGTGAAAAGTATAAAGTATAGTCTGACGACTAGGCCGGATTTGTGAGAGACACAGTTGCAATATCATTTGCTAATGTAATCACATCAGTTTTTGGCAAATAAGCTTTCACTGGGTTTGTAGATCCCTTTGTTGTACTTTAAAGGGGTTGTCCAGGATTTTCATATTGATGGCCAATCCTCAGGATAAGTCATGAATCATGATCACCAATCAGCTGTTTGAGGAAGCCTTGGCATTCACTGAAGCTCTGGTGAGTGCTGTGCTAATGTAACAACGTATTCTTGACTGTAGAAAACCTTTTAGCAGTGAGAGCAGATCTAGCTCAGGATAGCTTTCAGTCAGAAAATTGTCATTCAATAACATAAAACTTTGAGGGTCTGAATCATAAAGTATATTATACTGCCTAACTTTCACTTACTTACGGGTGATCAATCCCTTTAATTAAAAAAAGTTTGTTCATTATTCTGAATGGTGCTGGGGCACACCTCTTAATTATTGAATTCAGTTGGTTTATTTATTCCCATTGCCACAGGTGTATAAAATCCAGCTCTAGCCATGCATTCTGCCACTACAAACATTTGTGAAATAAATTCCATCACTGAATTCCAGCAGGGATGCCACCACTGCAATAAGTCAGTTCATGAAATGTCTTCCCTAGGGCCGGGACAATGAGTAGGGGAAGGTAGTTGCCCATCTATGGTGCCACTTTGCTACCCTCGTGGGGGATGGGGGGTAAGTGAGTAAAAAAAACAA
>ONZH01016436.1:0-29602 GCA_900303285.1 Rhinella marina
ACCCATTGAGCTCAAAGGGCTCACCACACCCCTTGAAAGATTCCTTAAGGGGTGCTCTTTCCAAAATGGGGTCACTTTTGGGGGGTTTCCACTGTAGGGCCAGCTCAGGGGGTCTTCATGTGCGACATACTCCCAATTATTATTCCAGCTAATTTTGCTCTCCAAAAGCCATATGGTGCTCCTTCCACTGTGAAGCCTGCTGTGCGCCAGTACATTGGGCTACGAGCACATATGGGGGTGTTGCCCTGTTCGGGGGGAAATGGTGATCAAAATGTGTGGGTGCATTTTGTCCCGTTACCCTTTGTGAATGTGAAAAATGTGGGTGTATAGCAACTTTTTTGGTCAAAAAATTGCAATTTTTCATTTTCACTTCCGCGTGAATCCTAATTCTGGGAAAACCCATTGAACTCAAAGGGCTCACCACACCCCTTGAAAGATTCCTTAAGGGGTGCTCTTTTCCAAAATGGGTCACTTTTGGGGGTTTCCACTGTAAGGGCCAGCTCAGGGGGTCTTCATGTGCGACATAGCTCCCAATTATTATTCCAGCTAATTTTGCTCTCCAAAAGCCATATGGTGCTCCTTCCACTGTGAAGCCTGCTGTGCGCCAGTACATTGGGCTACGAGCACATATGGGGTGTTGCCCTGTTCGGGGGGAAATGGTGATCAAAATGTGGGGTGCATTTTGTCCCGTTACCCTTTGTGAATGTGAAAAATGTGGGGTGTATAGCAACTTTTTTGTCAAAAAAATTGCAATTTTTTCATTTTCACTTCCGCGTGAATCCTAATTCTGGAAAACCCATTGAACTCAAAGGGCTCACCACACCCCTTGAAAGATTCCTTAAGGGGTGCTCTTTCCAAAATGGGGTCACTTTTGGGGGGTTTCCACTGTAAGGCCAGCTCAGGGGGTCTTCATGTGCGACATAGCTCCCAATTATTATTCCAGCTAATTTTGCTCTCCAAAAGCCATATGGTGCTCCTTCCACTGTGAAGCCTGCTGTGCGCCAGTAATTGGGGCTATGAGCACATATGGGTGTTGCCCTGTTCGGGGGAAATGGTGATCAAAAATGTGGGGTGCATTTTGTCCCGTTACCCTTTGTGAATTGTGAAAAATGTGGGTGTATAGCAACTTTTTTGTCAAAAAATTGCAATTTTTCATTTTCACTTCCGCGTGAATCCTAATTCTGGGAAAACCCATTGAACTCAAAAGGGCTCACCACACCCTTGAAAGATTCCTTAAGGGGTGCTCTTTCCAAAATGGGGTCACTTTTGGGGGTTTCCACTGTAGGGCCAGCTCAGGGGTCTTCATGTGCGACATAGCTCCCAATTATTATTCCAGCTAATTTTGCTCTCCAAAAGCCATATGGTGCTCCTTCCACTGTGAAGCCTGCTGTGCACCAGTACCTTGGGCTACGAGCACATATGGGGTGTTTCTGTAAACATACAGAATTGGGGTAATAGAGTTTGTGTTTTATTTTTGGGTTGTTAACCCTTGATGCTGTTTCATGGAAATTAGATTAAAACTTAAAATATGCTAAAAAAAATGAATTTTAAAATTTCATTCCAATATCCGTCAATTCTCATGGAACACATAAAGGGTTAACAAAGTTAGTAAAATCAGTTTTTAATAGCTTGAGGGGTGTAGTTTTCTAAAATGGGGTGATTTATGGGGAGTTTCCACTATATAAGCCCCACAAAGTAACCTTATATCTGAACTGGTCATTAAAAAAAATGGGTTTTGGAAATCTTATAAAAAATTTAAGAATTTGATTCAAATCTTTGAAGCCTTATAACGTCCTAAAAAAGTAAAATGACATTTACAAAATGATGCCAACATAAAGTATACATATGGGGAATGTAAAATAATAACTATTTTTTGGAGGTATTACTGTGTATTTTGAAAGTAGAGAAATTGAAATTTGGAAATTTGCAAATTTTTCCAAATTTTTGGTAAATTTGGTATTTTTTCATAAATAAGGGTGAAATATATTGACTCAAATTTATGACTGTCATGAAGTACAATATGTCACGAGAAAACAGTCTCAGAATGGCCTGGATAAGTAAAAGCGTTCCAAAGTTATTACCACATAAAGTGACACATGTCAGATTTGCTAAAAATGGCCTGGGCAGGAAGGTGAAAACAGGCCCGGGGCTGAAGGGGTTAAATGAGTCTCCTGTAAAAGTAAAACTTGTACTTTCTGTTTATGCATAGAGTACAAGATTTGAGATTTTTTTTTTGTTTGTGGGGTACTAAACCCCCTGACGTTCAAGGAGCCAAATTTAAGAACAGACATAATGTATCTATTCCAAAATTATGAAGGTCTTGGCCGAGATATGAACAGCTTGGGATGAGAGGTGGGCACAGAAGAAGGGAAAGGAGGTACAGGAAAAAAGGGGAGGAGGGGGGAAGGGGAAAAGAAGAGAAAACATTTTTTTTAAAGCAATAACTCAACAAAAACTTTGTTCTCTTATCTACACAATAACCCCTCCTGATAGCACTGTATTATAATTAAGCCTGAACAATAGTAAATACTAAATGTGTAGGGGAATATTTATAATCTTACGTCCGTGTAGGGACATAAGCCCTAAACAAGGAACGCGTTTTCCAGGGAGAAGCACTCTTTCCCACCTGGATAGACAAGGACTAAGTGTCAGAAAACTATCCGGACTAACTGTATGAATTTGAACATATCATAACCTCATGGGTGAGCAAGGACAATGGGTAGTAAGAAGCCGGTACCTCTCTATATGCCCACCCGCCATTGCACCAATCCCACCGCCATCTATCAAAACATATAGCAGCACAACAGAATAATAAACTTCCTCAGCTTAACGTGTCAATGGTTTCCTCCTCAGTAGAACAGAGAAAACAGGGCGACAGAAGAAACTCCGTCCCCTGAGATCCCTGTGTATAGAATCCCCACATTAAGGGGGTGATGCTATCCACCCCCTAACAGAGGCAACAGCATATCAATAACATAGAACTAGGGGAGGAAAGATAACTAAGTGCCCCCCATCCAATTTCCAGCTTGAGTCGAGTCCCTGCGGCCTTGCACGATCTCCGCGCCTTGGTTCCCTCTGGGGCAACGGAGGAGAGTCGACTGCAGGATTCTCAGGGAGGGCAGGCCACTCCGTCAGGACAACCGGTGGTAGTTTCCAACGCTGACAAAAACCCTTGTAGGTCCTGGGGATGACTCAAGATGATCATGCGCCCTCCGTCTCTCACTTGGAGGCGAAACGGGAAGCCCCATGTATAAGCAATGTTCTCTTTTTGCAGCATCTGAAGGAAGGGGCGGAGTGCTTTCCGTTTGAGCAGGGTAAGGTGGGAATGATCAGCCATGAGTTGTATTGGGTAGTCAATAAACTTGATTTCTTGCATCCCCCTCGCTTTTCGCATAATGGCCTCCTTCTATTTATAATGGTGCACTCTTCATATCACATCTCTGGGACGATTGATGTCAGTGGGTCTGGGGCCCAATGAACGATGAGCTCTGTCCAATTCCAGGGGTGTATCTTCAGGGACCCCCAAAATGTCATTGAGCAGCGTGACCTCTAAATCGTTGGGGGGGACGGATTCCGGGAGGCCCCTTACTCTAATATTATTCTGCCTTTCCCTGTTTTCAGCGTCATCTATCTTGTCGGCGATGAACCGCAATTGAAATGAATGAGAGGCCACGGTGGCCTCAATGGAGGACTGCTGAGCCGATATAGTTAAGAACTGACTGTTTAATAGTGGAGACCTTGTCCCCCAATGCGGCCACTTCGGTCTGCACTACCACCAACTCCCTTCTTATATGGCCGATTCCAATCGGGAAACATACACCTCCATATCATCTCTAGTGGGGATAGCTTTCACATGTGTGTATAAGTCCTTCGATTCTAGCCAAGCCTGGGCCTCTGGCCCCTGTAATGGCGGCAGGCTCTGCTGTGAGGATGGGGATGCCCTCCCCAGAGAGGAGAACAAGGGTGGGGAGAGGGGTTCTGGACTTCCAGGTGAACGAGCAGGAGATTGACCCCCAAGAGCCCGAGCCCCGCTCGCTGTTCTCCAGCTGCTTTCCGCCATGTACAGGTGCGACGATCTCTGTACCACGTGGCAATGGCGGCGTGCAGGGTCCGACTTCCATCGTGTCTTCTGCTTGGACAGTGCTGTGGGCCTCTAGTCCTAGTTGTTCTGAGGATAGCGTCCCCTGGAACATCTTGTCTGCTGGTGAAGTAGGCTCAAAGGGAAGTGCGGGTCCCCTGGGGGATAAAGGCCGCTCTGACTCCGGCACATCCGCCATAGTAGAATTCCCGCCAGGGGAGCGCTGGGAACTCTGAGTGAGAAAGCGCTCAATGCCATGAGCTATAACAGGATCTGGCTGGCTGGTCAGGTTCTGTGACACTTTCTTCCTCCTGCCACCCATGTTGCAAGCTATTTCAGTCCTCTGATCGTATGAAAAGCAGTCCTTGTCTAGAGCCAGGGTCGGGAGCTGAGCTGAAGTCTTCACTCCTCCATGGCCAGGCCACGCCCCATATTATTATTATTATTATTAACCCTTTCAGTACCGGGCCACTTTTCACCTAAAATCCCAGGCCGTTTTTTGCAAATCTGACATGTCACTTTATGTGGTAATAACTTTGGAACGCTTTTACTTATCCAGGCCATTCTACGATTGTTTTCTCGTCACATATTGTGCTTCACGATAGTAGTAAATTTGTGGCAAAATATTTCATTTTTATTTATAAAAAAATACCAAATTTAGCAAAAATTTGGAAAAATTTGCAAATTTCAAAATTTCAGTTTATCTACTTTCAAAATACATAGTAATACCTCCAAAAATAGTTATTATTTTACATTCCCCATATGTATACTTTATGTTGGCATTATTTTATAAATGTCATTTTACTTTTTTGGGACGTTAGAGGGCTTTTTTCAAATTTTCAACAAAATTTCCAAAACCATTTTTTTAAGCACCAATTCAGATATAAAGTGATTTTGAGTGGCTTTCACAATGGAAACCACCATAAATGACCCCATTTTAGAAACTACACCCCTTAAATTATAAAAACTGATGTTACAAACTTTGTTAACCCTTGAGGTGTTCCACAAGAATTAATGGAAAATGGAGGTGAAATTTCAAAATTTCACTTTTTTGGTAGATTATTCATGTTAATAATTTTTTTCTTGCAAAACAGCAAGGGTTAACAGCAAACTAAACCTCAATATACATTACTCTGATTCTGCAGTTTACAGAAATACCCCATATGTGGTGGTAAACGTCTCTATGGGTTTGTGGGCAGTGGTCAGAAGGAAAGGAGCGCCATATGGATTTTGGAGGCAGATTTTGCTAGAATGGTTTTTAGGCACCATTTTGTAATTGAGAGACCCTGACATACCCCTACAGTGGAAACCCTCAAAAGTGACCCCATTTTGGAAACTACACCCTTCAAAGAATATATTAAGGGGGTACTGGCCACTTTGACCCCCTAAGCGTTTTATGGAATTTGGCTGCAGAAGCTCAGGCACCAGCCCCTGTAACTACCTCAGAGGCTGCAGAAGCTCAGGCACCAACCCCTGTAACTACCTCATCTCCCCCTGTAACTACCTCATCTCCTCCTGTAACTACCTCAGTACAAACAACAGCCTCATCCCCCGAATCTCAACCTCAACCACCCCCTACTACCCCAATGGGACCACAACTGTCCATTGGACCCCAACTGCCCAAGGTAGCCTTTATCCTGGGCTACCTGAGTCAGATTTTTCTTTAATGCTACCAAGCTCCAGTACAGAGTACCAAGATATGACTAGATTAGAAAAACCTTTGGTACACCTGCTCCACCGGCCTACTCTAGTACAGAAAATCAGAACTGGAGACAGCCTCCCCCACCTTCTGCCCCGACGGATTCTTCATCTGAAGAGGTAGAAGGATGGGAATGTGAGCAGTGTCAGACATGTAATCCTATGCGTAGGATCACATGCTACTACTGTGGGACCGATCGGCCAGAGTTTCCAAGGAGATGTTGGAGGTCAAATGATGATAGTGTAGATCTACCCGCAGTAAGACTTAATACTCCTCTCATTAATACATCAACCCCAGTAAGTTCAAACATTTCTGACCGAGCCACAAACCCTGAGTTGAGAATGATAATTAGGAGACAAGAAGGTCAGTGGAGTACAGTAAGGGGCCGAACAGAGAGACCTGGTGTAAACCTACGATCTGAAACATGGGTATGCCGTTGTGGGCACATCCATAAACATACAGACAGTCCCAGCTGTTCACAGTGTCGTGCATCAACCCCAAAGTTGCTAGTCTCAAATGTAGAAGCCTACCCGTTACTCACCCAAACCACAAGAGCGTTTGATGCTCTAGGACAGCCTGGACCAGCCACTCAACAAATTGAGTGGTATAAACCCTGGACCCAGGCAGAGCAACTTGTAATGGTGGACAAGCTGCCTGATCCCTACAAGGATCCAAATGGATTCTATAAGGGATTAACAAGGATAAAACGAAATTATGATGCTGTCTGGGATGATTTGAGTTCACTTTGTTCCACTGCAGCAGGAGCTCCTTTTGTGGAGAAAATAAAAAGGGTGCCACAGGGCGAAGGGATAGAGCCAGTACCAGAGGGAGACAATACGAGGATAAAGAAATCCGGAGAGACATTTTTAAAAAGACTCAAAGTAGTCACCAAGGAATTAAGTGATAAATTGGGTATGGGCTTACCAGAGGCTTATCAAGGCCCTGATGAAACTGTTGATAAATATCATACCAGGCTGGTAAATATATTTACAGATCAAGATTTTGATGTGAACACTTCAGGGGGCAGGGATAGTCGAATATTTCGAACTTGTTTTATCAATGGGTTAAGGGAAGAGTTAAAAACCGAATTGATGAAGATCCGCCCAGAATGCATGCACACTGACATTGATAAGACCCTTGTAGTAGTCCGTTCCATTGAAGAACAGTTTGTCAAAAGAAAGAAGAAGCAGGCAGCGAAGCAGACAGTGCTGCCCGTAGTTGTGACGGGTTTTGTAGACCAACCAAGGGGAACAAACAGGGAAGGTATGATGGGTATTTAAGGAAGAAGGGATAATAGATCAAACAATTATGAGGAAAGGAGAAAATCAGATGCTAACTCTGAAGAGTACAGACGAAAAGGATTGTGTTTTGGATGTGGAGGGAGGGGACACATAAAAAGAGAAAACTGAGTAATCAGATGAATCCCCAGCGTACCCAAGCTCATATGGCTTCGCTGGAGCAATCATTTGATGACTAGGAATTAGGCAGCCCCCGAGAGAACAAAACCATGGTAGTCAATGTACCACCCCACCCAGGTCCAAAGGCATACATAAAGATGACACTACCTGATGGGAATGATGTTAATTGTATAGTTGACACGGGGGCGAGCCGAACGATCTTAAATGCCCAAGACATATCCAAAGGTTATTTGAGCACTGACCAGGTGACGGGAGTGGGGTTAGGAGGAAAACCATGTGTTTTAAAGGAAACAAAACCATTAAGGGTACGACTTGCTGATACTACGGATGTATGTATGCAATTGTTAGTATCTGAAAGATGCCCTGTGAATTTACTCGGAGCCGACATACTCAATGCCATCAATGCGGTTATCAGATTTGGTAAAAAAGGGGTATCGGTAACAGGGCCCCTTATGGAACCTATTTTGGCCGTGCTCAGTGCATTTGTAAATCCTCTCAATGCACATACAAGGGAAAGTCCTATGCTGGACCCTGAGGTTGATGCCATGTTATCTACAGTCCCTTTAGAGCTCTGGGTTAGAAATAAGACTGATGTGGGGTTCATTCGAGTCACACCAGTGAAAATCAGACTTAAACCCGAAACAGTACCTGTAAAAATGAAACAATATCCATTAAACAAGGACCAAACCATTGCAATATCCGTACAATTGAATGAGTACCTCAAAATGGGTGTGATAAGGGAATGCCGATCCCCTTATAATACGCCTCTTTTTCCCGTAAAGAAAAAGCCAGAACCGGGTAAGCCCCAAGCGTATCGGATGATACATGACTTGAGGGAAGTAAATAAATTAATGATAATTGACACCCCCATTGTTTCAAACCCTCACACTTTGTTGAATCAGATTCCTCCCACGTCACAGTACTTCACAGTCATTGACTTAGCAAATGCATTTTTCTCAGTCCCAGTGGATGAAGAAAGTCAGTTAATACTGGCTTTCACTTTCAATGGGAAGTAATGTTGCTGGACAAGATTACCACAGGGAGGGGACACATCCCCTTCTGAATTTTCAGAAGCCATGGCAAGAGTCCTGCTGTCTTGGCACCCTACGGACGAGGATACTACTACAATATGTTGATGATCTTCTTCTTTGTACAAGAAACAAAGCAACATGTCTTAAGGAGACACACTCCCTCCTACTGTTCTTACAAGTGCAGGGATGTAAGGTCTCAAAAGACAAGTTGCAGGTTGCCAGACTGAAGGTAGTATTCTTGGGCCATTGCATATCACAACAAACAAAACACATAACATCAGACAGGAAAGAAGCTGTTGCCGCACTTGCTGAACCTGTTTCTGTTCGAGAATTAAGAACATTTGTAGGTTTGGTCAGTTATGTCAGAGAGTGGATTCCCTCTGCATCAACACTCATGTAGCCACTTTTTGATGTGCTGGCCAGTTGCAACAAGGGACAAGTGTATGTTCTCACAAGGGAAGCAAAAGAGGGGTTCAGGGATCTGAAGCAAGCAATAATATCCGCCCCCTGTTTAGGAATCCCAAATTATGACATTGATTTTAACCTGTTCTGTCATGAGAGTGCTGGGCATGCCAAGGGGGTATTAACCCAATCACATGGCGACAGACATCGGCCTCTGGGGTACTACTCTGCTCAGTTGGATGTAGTAGCCCGTGGTGCCCCCTCATGTGTAAAAGCAGTGGCCGCCTGTGCGCTTCTGACAGGAAAGATGTCTGACATAGTTCTGGATCACACTTTAATCATCTACGTCCCTCATGCAGTCCAAGAATTGTTGTCACAAGCAAAAGTCCGCCATCTGTCGATGGTAAGGTTGACAAAATATGAGGTGGCTCTTCTCACCCCACCAAATATCAAAATCAAAAGGTGTACAATTCTTAACCCAGCTACCCTACTTCCAGAAACAACCCAGGGAGAGGAGGATGCTGGGAAAAAAGACCATGATTGTATTGAACTGATGAAAACTGAAACAAAGGAACTTGAAAATGTAACAGAATTACCAATTCCTAATGCTAATTTTGAGTTTTATGTAGATGGATCGCGATTTTACAAAGACGGAGCTCCATACACCGGGTATGCTGTTACCACCTTAGAGGAAGTTGTGAAGCAAGGATCGCTCCCACCTGGATGCTCAGCTCAGGAAGCGGAGTTGAAAGCGCTCACTGAGGCATGTATAATGGCTGAGGGCCAGACGGTAAATATCTACACTGATTCTCGATATGCTTTTGGCATAGCACATGATTATGGGCCTATCTGGAAGATCAGGGACTTTGTTGGGTCTTCGGGCAAACCTATTAAAAATGCAGAATCTGTTGCACGGTTGTTCAGAGCACTAACACTGCCAAAGATGGTGGCCATAGTCAAGGTACAGGCCCATACCAAAGAACAAACAAAGGAGGCAGAAGGAAATCGTAGGGCAGATGCTGCCGCAAAGCAGGCTGCTCTGTTGCCCCTTAGTACTGGATATGCGGTGGACATAGTCCCACCAGGAGGAGAGATTAATTCAGATCTCCTCCTCAAAACTACAGGAGCAAGCTCCTGCATCGGAAAAAGAAGACTGGGAAAGAAGAAAAGCTGAGAAGAATCAGGAAGGTCTGTATGCCATAGATGCTAAACTTTGCCTTCCCAGAGTGCTGTATCCTATGCTGTGCACATTGTCACATGGTCCTACTCATCAATCCAAGGAAGCAATGGTGAGTCTGGTAAATCAGGGATGGGTTGCCCCGGGGTTCAACAATGCTGCATCAAAATTCATCCAGTGGTGCATGATCTGTGCATGCCATAATGTGGGGAGAACAGTCAAGGTGCCCATGAAATGCACTCCAAGGCCATTATACCCGTTTCAAAGACTGCAAATTGATTTTATACAGCTTCCAAGGGTGGGAACATATGAGAATGTACTGGTGTGTGTGGACCTCTTCTCAGGAATGGCCTGAAGCCTGGCCCACTGCCAAGGCAAATGCAAAATCAGTGGCAAAGAAAATACTATCTGAAGTGGTGTGCAAATATGGAGTTCCTGAGGTAATTGAAAGTGACAGGGGAACTCATTTCACTTCAGAGGTATTACAAGAAATACTCTGTGCTTTGGGGGTGGAGCAAGCGTTTCACACGCCCCATCGACCCCAAAGCAGCGGAAAAGTCGAAAGAATGAACGGGACGTTGAAGCTTTAAATTCAAAAGGATATGGCAGAGACAGGCTAACCATGGAGGGATTGCCTGCCCATAGCTTTGTACACTATCAGAACAACTCCTCATAGGAAGACAAAATTGAGTCCTTATGAGGTGTTGTTTGGTACAGCACCAAAAACAGGTCTATACTTTCCACAGCAGCTCCAACATTTGCATTCTGACTTAACCCAATATATGGGAGCTTTGCAAAAACGGTTACAGTTAACTCATGATCGTGTTTATAGTTCCATTCCAGATCCCTCCTCAATAGAAGGGACACATAACCTGAAGCCCGGAGACTGGGTCACTGTAAAGAGGCATGTGAGGAGGGCATTGGAACCCCGATTTGACGGTCCTTTCCAAGTTCAGCTGACAACACCCACATCTGTCAAACTGGGAGGAAGGCCTACTTGGATTCACGCCTCACATTGCAAAAGGCTCTACTGGGCATAATGCTGGGAAAGTATTTCATACTGATTCTACTGTCTGAAGGTGTTTATGTTGCAACAGATACAGATCATGACAACTGGGAAAATAAGTTTATTAAATACCACAAGATAGTAGCACAATTCAAGAATCTATCTGACTGCTGGATATGCAGTCATTCACTGGTAACGGCAAATGCTATGCCATATGTTGCTAAACCTCTCTCAGAAGATGAGGTAATAGGTCTTCCCTGCTGGGATTTGCCCCCACTGAGCTTACACTCCCCTCATAAGGAAACAGCAGTGGCATTACCCATTATTGGATGGGTAAAGTATCCATGGTGGCTGGTGAACATCACTACAAGAATAGGAACATGGTTCAGTTATGATAGAAAAGACACCGAGTGGGGAAGCCAACCGGTGGCACAGTTGGAGATGGGGGAAATACCTGATCTTGAGTTGAAGGTGAGCTTTTCTAGTCAAAACATTAATCATGACGCTAAGGCAAAATACTACCTAACCAGGGTTTTATATGACCCCAGTTGGAATCATACAGTTATGTTCTCATCAGGCAATAAGAACCTTTGTGGTGAATTGGGAGCCTATTATAGAGCTGATGACCCCACCGTAGATATAGATGAGGAAATAGAAGGAATCAAGGGGGATGGAGCAGCTGACATGAGCATAGACCCCAAACGGCAGCACACTGATCATAAAATTTGTGGTCACCTAATGTATTATCCACTCATCACAAGCGATGACAGATTAGACTCTTGGTGCATATTTGATGAAACTACAACGCTAATTTCCATTGTTGATGCACTGATTCGAAAGAATCAGTTTGTTACCCAGGGATGTCTATCTGGTTTGTGGAGGTAATGCTTTCAAATGGCTCCCACAAGGTGCTGGAGGCACCTGTACACTAGCACGGTTAGAACCTGCAACCTGGGTGTGGAAGCCAGAAGATATTCCATATCAGCATTTACCCGGACATATGTTGGTAAGGAGGAGGAGAGAAGTATTTGTTATGCCAACCATGCCACCTCCCCCTCCCTACAAGCGCCCAAGCACATTAGTACACTCCCAACCCTCAACAGTTGAACAGGTAGGCATGTATTTCCCATGGATGAGTACATATTTCTTGTCATCAGGAATATTAAGAAATGCTCACCAAATAGAGGATCTTCGGGATTTATTTGACAATATCACTGATTATCTATTTGATGCTGTGGAAATTAATTCAATATATCTCCGACAACTGGTGATAGTCACTAATCAACATGCCATGGTACTAGACTATCTTACAGCAGCTCAAGGGGGATTGTGTCAAATAATAGGAACTGTATGTTGTCATTATATTGATCCTTCAGGATTACTTAGAGTGACACATGATTTGAAGCAGGCCAAAAACCTAAAGGAGGGGTTCCGAACTGCAAACCAGGTTCCACCAGATGTAGGGTTATCTGATTGGATATCATGGATCAACCCACTGAATTGGTTTAAAGGAATTGGAGGTTGGTTTTCTGGGTTGTTTCACCTATTGCTGCAAGGATGCTTCCTCATTTTGATAGTTTTCCTGGTAATCAAACTGTGTCTGTTATCAATCAAAAGGATACTAAAGTCTAATTGTCTTTCAAGAAAGTCTAAAGCTGCTAATTTGAAAATAACTCATGATTCCTCCACACAAGTTATGGTGATGATGCCCCCTCTTGCTGCTCCTGATGTTACTACAACCCCTGATGAAGGATTTGATCAGAAATACAAGTGTGAGCAGTGTGGAAAACAAGCAGTGGAAAATCTGGCTGACTGCATCTATTGTGGGACCCCATTGTAAAGAAAATATACTAAGGACTTATTTACACGAATATATATATATATATATATATATAACGGACTCAATTACTCGAACTAATACAAGATATATATATATGTCCAGAAACTTTCATAGAGATCCCCCTCTCTGTGTGGTTGCATAGGCTGTGCAAATCTGAAAATGGGGGATGAAAGGAGAAGACTGTCTGGATGGATGCTGGTCATCCCACAATCTATGAGAATTAGTATTCTCATACTTTGTGTAGGAAGGATGGTTCTTCACAATCCGCCTTATCGATGGATCAGGGAGTGTAGGGAGTTTGGTTTGTACAGCCCGTGAAATCATAATAAAAAGAGGGGAGTAATGTGAGAGTAATGGTCAATGCATAATCTCATTTAATGGTATAAACTTTGTGACATTTATTATTAAAATTCCACGGAAACCAAGCTACAAACAATGGTCAACCAAATTAGAACACAGGGCCTCAGATGGTATGTAGGAGTACAAGGATACTCTATTGAAACTCAAGGGTGACAAGAAGAAGTGTGGTCGGGAGTAAACCTAAGACCATGAGAACTGCAGATGTCGCAATTAATGTTGTTATTTTTCACGAAATGTTCTATAATTCTGGGAAATTCTAAATGTGATCTTTTTTGGTACTTTCCTAGGTCAAAAACATACATCAATCCTGTGGCCAATATTTTGACAGATAAACTTTTACCTAGATATGAGTATACTAAGTTTGTCAGCATAAATGTCATGTGAAATGATTTGTAACCCTTTGCTTAATTTTATCAAATGTAGCGTCATTTAATCCGCCTATCTAATCCTATATTCATGTGGTATAAATAAAGGTAGTCCTGGGGACCCACCCCAGACTTTCTTGGGTAGAGCTGTTATCTCTGTCTAAGTTCTTCTCCGGCCGTAATAACTGACTGAAATCTGCCGGAATCCTGAACTACTCCGACAACGAATATATTAAGGGGGGTACTGGCCACTTTGACCCCCTAAGCGTTTTATGGAATTTGGAAACACTTGGCTGTGAAAATGAAAAGTTTCATTTCTTCCAATAAAAATGTTGCTTTAGCCCCAAATTTTTCATATTCACAAGGGGTAACAGGAGAAAAGCACACCATAATTTGTTCCCCATTTTCTCCTGAATATGGCAACACCCCATATGTGGTGGTAAACTGCTGTGGGGGTACATGGCAGGACTCAGAACAGAAGGAGCGACATATGGATTTTACAGCACAGATTTTGATGGAATGGTTTGCGGGAGCCATTGATTTTTATTTTTTTGAGTTATTGTCTTATGGGGGCTAATTTTTTGCGGGACGAGGTGACGTTTTCATTGGTACCATTTTGGGGTACATAAGACTTTTTGATCGCCTGCTATTACACTTTTTGTGAGGAAAGGTGAAAAAAAATGGCTGTTATGGCATAGTTTTTAAAAAAAAAACATTTTTACAGCATTCACCTGGGGGGCCATCTCATGTAATATTTTTATAGAGCAGGTTGTTACGGACGCGGCGATACCCAATATGTCAAACATTTTTATTTTTGGAAAGTTTTACACATTAGATGCATTTTTGAACAGAATAAAATCTTTTTTTTTGTGTTGCCATTTTCAAAGAGCTATATTTTTTTAAGTTTTCAGGCGATTGTCTCAGGTAGGGTAACGTTTTTGCAGGACAAGATGACGGTTTGATTGGTACCATTTTGAGGTAAATACGCCTTTTTGATCGCCTGCTGTTACCCTTTTTGTAAGGGAAGGTGACCAAAAAAATGTCTGTTTTGGCAGGTTTTTTTTTTTTTTTGCAGCATTCGCCTGGGGGGCCATCTCATGTAATATTTTTATAGAGCAGGTTGTTACGGACGCGGCGATACCCAATATGTGTAACTTTTTTATTTTTGGAAAGTTTTACACATTAGATGCATTTTAGAACAGAATAAAATCTTTTTTTTGTGTTGCCATTTTCAAAGAGCCATATTTTTTTAAATTTTCAGGTGATTGTCTCAGGTAGGGTAACGTTTTTGCGGGACAAGATGACGGTTTGATTGGTACCATTTTGGGATAAATACGCCTTTTTGATCGCCTGCTGTTACACTTTTTGTGAGGGAAGAGGGGAAAAAATGGTTGTTTTGGCATAGTTTTTTTTTTATTTTTTGCAGCATTCACCCGGGGGGCCATCTCATGTAATATTTTTATAGAGCAGGTTGTTACGGACGCGACGATACCCAATATGTGTAACTTTTTTATTTTTGGAAAGTTTTACACATTAGATGCATTTTAGAACAGAATAAAATCTTTTTTTTTGTGTTGCCATTTTCTAAGAGCTATATTTTTTTAAGTTTTCAGGCGATTGTCTCAGGTAGGGTATCGTTTTTGCAGGACAAGATGACGGTTTGATTGGTACCATTTTGGGGTAAATACGCCTGTTTGATCACCTGCTATTACACTTTTTGTAAGAGAAGGTGACAAAAAATGTCTGTTTTGGCACTTTTTTTTTTTTTTTACTGCGTTCACCTGGCGGGGTGTATGACGTGATATTTTTATAGAGACGGTCGATACGGACCCGGCAATACCTAATATGTTTATCTTTCTTTTTTTAGCTTTTTTTTACAATTTTTTTTTTTTTGAAAATGGCTTTTTTTTACTTGAAACTTTTATTATTATTTTTTTTTAAGGAAACTTTATTTTTTAACTTTTTTTCCCACTTTAACTTTTGGGGGTCTGATCCCCTTTACAATGCATTACAATACTTTTGTATTGTAATGCATTGGCTGTAAGTGTATTACACACAGTAATACACTTACAGCCTGCTTCCTGTGCGATCCAGGGGGCTGGATCGCACAGGAACGCAGGGATAGCAGCCACGATGCCTAAGGAAGGCATCGGGCTGCTATCCGAGCCATCGGGTCCCCGTCGCAGCAGCCTGAAGTCCTTTCACTCCCGCACCCCGCATGTGCCGCGGTCAGCGCTGACCGCGGCACATGAGGGGTTAATGCACCGGCATCGGTGTTTTCACCGATACTGGCGCATTCAGCAGGGGTCCGGCACTTGGGCACAGCCGGACCCCCGCAGCTGATCAGGCGGGCGCAGCTCCTGCACCCGCCCGATCAGAGCGCCGTACATGTACGGCGCTGGTACTTAACGTAATGATTTTTGCGCCGTACATGTACGGCGCTGGGAGTGTAAGGGTTAATAATATAATGATAATAAATAATAATATACAAACAGTCCTAAATAGCATAGCAACAGACAAGTTAATAATTAGAAAAAAATGAATGAGGGCCCTGCTCGAAAGAGATTACAATCTATGAGGAAATAGGGGTGACACAAAAGGTAAAAGTGCTTGTTTTGTACAATGGTCCAGCCATCTTGGAAAAATAGGGGAGTAGATATATATATAAAGCTGCATGAGACAGTCATCAACCGATATCTGTAGTGTTTTTGGGTGCATGGGTTCGGTGGAGAGTTTCATGGAGGATCAGGTTCAGGAAATTATTATACATGGGCTATATATGGAGAGAAGTTAGATCGGGGATGTGATAGGCCACCCTAAAAAGATGTGTTTTGAGGGAGCCGCTAAAACTGTGTATATTGTCATCTAACCTCATTTCTTAGGATAGAGCATTTCACACAACTGGTGCAGCTCGGGAGAAGTCTTGGAGTCAGGAGTAAGAAGTTCAGATTATGGTGAATGTCAGTTGCAAGTCGTTTGCAGAGTGTAGAGCATGGGTAGGGTGGTAACCAGAGAAGAGGGAAGATGTAGGGTGCAGCACTGTGGAGAGCTTTGTGGGTGAGAGTGAGCAGTTTAAATTGGATTCTAATAAATTCAAAAGACCATTGCACTCTATAGTTGTATCATTAGATTCTTTTTACTTTAGTTGTATTTAATCCATCTATAAATTCATATTGAGCCACTGACCAACGTTTCGGTCTAACCTAGACCTTGTTCACGGCCTTAGTCATAATAGCATTAGGTCTCCTATCCTGAGGGGAAAGTCTGGTGAGGGGGAGGCCAAGTAATCGTTTGTACAGTACATATGTGAGGACATTGATACAGATGGTGATTTGGATCATTGATACTGTATGTCCCTAAGGACAGGTAACAAAAAAGTGTGTTCATGGTGATACAGAAGCAGGGGTACTGTGAGTTTTTTGGTCTGTATCATCAAGCACATTTATTTTTTTATAATTTCTTTTACCTTGAGTACATAATTGTATACCTAGTTATACAGATAGTGATTTCGTACTCATATAATGTCCTTAGACTCCCCAATGCCCAATAAAAAATGGGGAGAAGAGCTGTCGTCCAGAAAACAGAAGCATATTTGTCGTGAGTTTTGGGCATGTAATCTCACTAGAGATGAGCAAAGTTTTAAAAAATTTAGTTCGGCTGCTTCACCAAACTTCAACAAGAAATACTTCATCACAAATCACATCCCATTGTATGTAGCAGGTCCACTGACAGGGAGCAATGATCATGCCTCCCCTGTCATTGAACCCCTCATATTCCACTTTCAATGCTGATCGCGACATCTGAGAGAGTCCCATTGAGGCCTTTCAGGTGTTAGTCAGGGGTTAAAAAAAGTACATACTTACCTCATCCATTTGATCGCTGAGAGGCCATCACAACCATCATGATTAAAGAAATAATATTGGTTTGGTTGGCACTCCACTAGTTATGGAACCGGTGCTCTGTGATTGGGTAGTTACCCAATATAAGCACAAAGAATGGATCACAGCACACAGATATGAATTGCCAGTAATTATAGTATTTTATTCCATCCACTTGTGTCAACTGCAGGTGTGGCCACTAGTGTTGAGCGAGCATGCTCGGCTGAACTCGCTGTTCGGCCACGCTTGCCTACGCTCGGGTGCACTCGGTGTTCGGCCGAACACTGAGTGTACTCGAGCGCAAAGCTCGAGTCCCGTAGACGGATCCGTCATGACCCCAATGCAAGTCAATGGGGACGGATCCGTTTGGTGTGACGCACTAGTAAACTGATCCGTCCCCATTGACTTGCATTGGGGTCATGATGGATCTGTCCTTACCTTTCCCTGCAGCTCCCTCCTCCCAACCAGCAGGTGGCGCTGTGGTAAAAATTACCACTCTGCGCGCCGCCTTCCTGCTGGAGCAGGTCGGGAGCTGCCAGGGAAGGTAAGTATGTGTCTGTGTCTGTGTGTTTTTTTTTTATTTGGGGCACTTGTGTAAACCAGGTACCCCCTGGTGCCTGGTTTACTCCCATAGACTTCTATAATGCTCAGGTGCTTGGCCGAGCACTCGAGCACCCCTGAGTGCTCGGCCAGAGCACCCGAGCATACGAGCACCTTAGTGCTCGATCCTCACTAGTGGCCACAAATACTATAATTACTGGCAATTCATATCCATGTGCCGTGATCCTTTCTTTATCTTGATTTAAGAAAACGTGCCAAATCTCGCGCATGCTGATGTGATGACAACACCACTTCATCATTCTGGTCAGACCCAGTGACATCATCATTGATGATGTCACCGAGCCCGGCCAGCACACTGATGTGGCGACGTACATAACATGTCAGTGTGTGCGAGATTTGGCACATTTTCTTGAATTAATATGGTCATGATGGCCTCTCCGCAATCAAATTGAGGAAGAAATTCAGCTTCGCGACAAATCAAATTTTTCCTGAAATTCGGATCAAAATCCACTTTATTAACTTTGATTCACTCAACACTAAATATCAGGCACATAATGTAGTCAGCTTAGTGGAAATCTGCCACAATCACCTTTTGTTTCCTGGTGGATATGGCCTATACCTTAACACTTACCTTGTTTCCCCGGTGGCTTATTCCCACTGTCATCCTCCTGTCCCCTCCCAATAGGTACAGCAACCAGGGCATAGCACTCCATGTGGGCTGAGGTCTGATGAATAACCTGCTCTACCTCTTTTCACCCAAACAGCATGTATGCCTCTCCTGGCTCCTAAAGAACTGTCCATCCACTGTAGCCTTCTGCAGCCAATGGTTGGCCACTTTAGGGCTTTTAAGGCACTCTTTCATGCAAGAAGGCACCTAAGATATAGGCTATAGCTCTCTAGGTTCCTGCAAAGATTTGCTACTTGTGATATTCACTCTCCTGCGTATCACCTTCTTTCTGTCTCTGAATTTGACCCTTCTCAGCTTGACTTCTGCCTGATTTCCAGACTGACACTTTGCTGCCTGACTTGACCTCTGCCTGATCTCTGTACTGACCCTGAGCTGCCAGCCTTGACCTTGGATTGTTTACTGGATTGGACAAACTCTGCTTGCCTTGACCTCTGCTTGTCCTTGGCTATAGGTTTAC
Source organism: Rhinella marina (assembly GCA_900303285.1). Lineage (NCBI taxonomy): Eukaryota > Metazoa > Chordata > Amphibia > Anura > Bufonidae > Rhinella > Rhinella marina. Next base: position 18,961 of record ONZH01016436.1, read on the forward strand.
CCGACTCCTCTGTGTTTATCATCAGTGTCTCCTGACCTCAGTTGATCAGCAATCTACTGAACAGGCACTACTCCAAGAGGTAGCAGCCTGGAGGCTTCCCTACAGTCTAGATCCCTGTACATGAGTTAAATGGTGAACATCGGGGGGGGGGGGCACTTAGATAACACCCTTGGAAGAAGCCCCAAGTCAAATCTGTTCAGTAGACACAGCAGATCCCCATCTGTTTTGTAACTAAATCCTAAGAGAAAACAATATTTAATCTATAACAGGGATGTCCTCACATTTTTGTCATCATGTTTCATCAGACACATGCAGTAACATACTCTGATACGATATGACTAACATTTGAAAAAATAAACCCATTTTTATGCTCCTTGTACCTTGTATTTTTGGATATTTTATCATGAGAAGAATTCCCCAGCGCAGTGTGGTGGACGTTGTCTCCATTCCTGCTGAAAACAAATTCCTTACAAGTTGTGTTAGATTCTGATTGTGGAAATACGATTGGGGGTTTCCTGCTTCCTGAGAAATAAATCAGTTCACAAAGAGAATAATCATTATGTATTTACTGTATTATTCCAGCATAATAATGGCAATTTCATGCACAAAACAATATTTTATCACTTAACTTTCCTCTTGGTTCCATGTTTCCCAAAACCAAATAATTTCACAGTACTGTGTCATGAGCCGTGTATCCAGCAATTTTTTTATATATACCCAGTGGTTGTGTTGTGATTTGCAACCTGTCAAGGGTTTTGCTTGAATATCAGCATGTGTTTAATCTCATCCATGAGAAAATTGAAGGGGTCATTTATGGCCAAATATACGCCACTTTTGAGGCGTATATCTGGCGCAGACTCTGTTGCATGCCATGTGGTGGCAGAATCTGCTACTCCTTCTGCGCTCACACCAGGTCTAAGAAAGGGGGCACCAGCACCGCTACATAACTTCGGCCATCCACCACCAATGCAGGGGCTTATTAAAGGGTTATTCTCATTTTAGACAATGGGGGCATATCGCTAGGATATGCCCCCATTGTCTTATAGGTGCGGGTCCCAGCGGTGGACTATCTCCCAGCGGTCCCTATCTCCAGAACGGAGCCCCCGAAATGAATGAGGGCGCACTGCGCATGCGCAGCCGCCCTCCATTCATTTCTATGGGGCCTGCCGAAAATAGCCGAGCGCTGGCTCGGCTACTTCCGTCGGCTCCATAGAAATGAATGGGAGCGCACCGCGCATGCACGGCCCGGCTCCCATTCATTTCTATGAGCGGCGCGGGGAGCTGCGCCTGGTGGTGGCCGGACCCCCGGAAACCTGGGGTCCTCCAGGCGCAGCGCTCCCCGCTCCGTTCTGGCTATAGGTGCGGGTCCCAGCGGTGGGACCCGCACCTATAAGACAATGGGGGCATATCCTAGCGATATGCCCCCATTGTCTAAGATGAGAATACCCCTTTAAGACTGGTGTCTAAAACGGCAGTCTTAATAAATGTGCCCCTGAGTCCTTAAAGGGTTACCCCATGATTAATTTAAAAAAAGGAAATTCAAACATCATACAGTACATGCCAATCTCTTTTTAACAAAGCTAAAACCTGCTCTATATCTCACATGGATCCAGACTCTTCTCATTATTTGCTTCACTTACTCTGGTAGTTTCATTTTAAGCTGGCAACTCAGGGAATGTGTCCTTTCTGCTGCAGCTCTCTCCCTATTACAGCTGAGGGGATGTGTTCTTTCCGCAGCTGCTCTATCTTGTTATATCTCAGGGGTCACATCCTTTATGAAACAGCTCTCTCCCTATTATGTTTAGGGGTGTCTCATTTGGCTGTAGTTCTCACCATATCATACATCTGGGGGGGAGCTGTCTCCCTGTAACTGACAAAGCTGACAAAGATCCATCTGGTTACAGGTGAAGGAAGCTATTGGGCATGTGCGACCCTCTCACCAATGTTACTGAGGTGGACAGAGAAATAAGGAAAAGCAGGTGGCGCTATACAAATATAATTTATGGGCTAATTTAGTGGCTATACCCTTTTTTTTTCTTTTTTTTTTTATTAAATGCAGTTATAAAAGAGTTCCAGCCCAGGTGTTGGTTTGAAAAATGTAGGATAGTTGTCATAGAACAATCCCTTTAAATGAATGCTAAGATAAGGGGTTGTTGTTTTTTTAATGGTTTGCTCTTCTCTTTATTATCACCTCCTCTGATGGCATCATCTTTTCGTCACCCTGATCCAGGTTCAGACTAGTCCTAATCCATACTGGGATAATTCCCAGTGGGCCACATGGGGAACATGGCTGTCCTTCCGGATTTAAAGGAGTACTTAGAGCTTTTTAATATTTATGACCTATCCTGAGGATAGGTCATCAATATCAGATCAGTGGCATCCCCTAGCACCCCCGCTGATCAGCTGTATGAAGGAAAGACGTGCAAAATGTGCACATGCCGTTTCCAGTCTCTCTCGGACCCCGCCAATCTGATATTGATAACCTATCCTGAGGATAGATTATCAATAGTAAAAGCCCCTTTTAAATGTATGTATAGCCATCCTCAGGACAAGTTAAATACAACTGCAGAGAACAGGAGCTGATGACTCCAAGCCCTGTTGTTAAAGGGGTTTTCCAAAACTTTTAGGGCTTATGCACATATTTTCTTTCCGTGTCCGTTCTGTTTAGTTTTTTTGCTAACCATATGCGGAACTATTAATTTCAATGGGACCGCAAAAAAAAAAAAAGGAAGTTACTCTGTGTGCATTCCGTTTCTTTATGTCCGTATGTCTGTTCCGCAAAAAATATGTCCTATTGTCCTATTATTGTTCGCATCACAGACAAGGATAGTACTGTTCTATTAGGGGCCAGCTGTTCTGTTCCGTGAAATATGGAATGCACACAGACGTCATCCGTATTTTTGGAAGATATGTCTTTTGAGGACCGTAAAATACATATGGTCGTGTGCATGAGCTCCTATACTGATGATCTATCATCTGCATAGGTCGTCAGTATGTGATGACCCGAGACCCCTGCCAATGAGCTGTTTGTGTAGTAGTGCCACAGCTTTCTTGCAGCTTACCAATTGTATAGTGGCTGTGCTTGCTATCGTAGCTCAGCCCATTTCACTTTAATGGGGCTGAGCTGTGTGAACTAGATAAACACGCCTAGATATTAGACCGCCTGTTGAGACCTAGTCTGATGTGCAGTCAGTCTATGTATAGCAGAACAGATTAAGAATGAATGTTGCAGCAGGTGAACAAGATGCACAGGGTGATAACACTCATCCTGCACTGTCCCTGCAGTCTCCCTATGCTTTCCCTACAGTGTCTAAAAACACTCCTTACAATCTCCCTACACTGTCCTTGAACTGTCTCTCTCTAATTGTTACAAACGTGCCTGCATCAGGTTGCAGGCAATTGGCTAGACTTTCAAAAGTGACATAATTTGACATGTTTTCCTCTTGGTTTGATTGCTGTTTACCACACCCCTTCCCCTCAGCTGTTGCGGGTGTGGTGATTGTCTTTCCCCTATTTATCCCTTCCTCTCCCAGTTTCCCTTGCGGTTTATACTTACTGCTGACATTGTTGTGTGTGGTGTGGTTCTTGGCTGAGATCCGGTTGCTGCAATATCTGCATTAACCCTTACAGTACCGGGCGCCGTACATGTACGGCGCAAAAATCGCTGCCGCAAGTCCCAGCGCCGTACATGTACGGCGCTCTGATCGGGCGGGTGCAGGAGCTGCGCCCGCCCGATCCGCGGCGGGGGTCCGGCTGTGCCCAAGTGCCGGACCCCTGCTGAATGCGCCAGCATCGGTGAAAACACCGATGCCGGCGCATTAACCCTTCATGTGCCGCGGTCAGCGCTGACCGCGGCACATGCGGTGTGCGGGAGAGTAAAGACTTCAGGATGGCGAGCGGGGGGGGGCCATCGGGTCCCCGCGCTGCTGTGACGGGGACCCGATGGCTCTGATAGCAGCCCGATGCCTTCCTTAGGCATCGTGGCTGCTATCCCTGCGTTCCTGTGCGATCCAGCCCCCTGGATCGCACAGGAAGCAGGCTGTAAGTGTATTACACTGAGTAATACACTTACAGCCAATGCATTACAATACAAAAGTATTGTAATGCATTGTAAAGGGGATCAGACCCCCAAAAGTTAAAGTGGAAAAAAAAGTTAAAAAATAAAGTTTCCTAAAAAAAAAATAATAATAAAAGTTTCAAGTAAAAAATAAAAAAGCCATTTTCCCAAAAAAAGTTAAAAAAAATTGTAAAAAAAAGGTAAAAAAAGAAAGATAAACATATTAGGTATCGCCGCGTCCGTATCGACCGGCTCTATAAAAATATCACATCATCCACCCCACCAGGCGAATGCTGGAAAAAAAAATAAAAAAAAACATGCCAAAACAGACATTTTTTGGTCACCTTCCCTTACAAAAAGTGTAATAGCAGGCGATCAAAAAGGCGTATTTACCCCAAAATGGTACCAATCAAACCGTCATCTTGTCCTGCAAAAAACGATACCCTACCTGAGACAATCGCCTGAAAACTGAAAAAAATATGGCTCTTTGAAAATGGCAACACAAAAAAAAGATTTTATTCTGTTCTAAAATGCATCTAATGTGTAAAACTTTCCAAAAATAAAAAAGTTACACATATTGGGTATCGCCGCGTCCGTAACAACCTGCTCTATAAAAATATTACATGAGATGGCCCCCCCAGGTGAATGCTGAAAAAAAAAAATTAAAAAAAAAGTGCCAAAACAGACATTTTTTTGTCACCTTCCCTTACAAAAAGTGTAATAGCAGGCGATCAAAAAGGCGTATTTACCCCAAAATGGTACCAATCAAACCGTCATCTTGTCCTTCAAAAACGATACCCTACCTGAGACAATCGCCTGAAAACTGAAAACAATATGGCTCTTTGAAAATGGCAACACAAAAAAAAGATTTTATTCTGTTCTAAAATGCATCTAATGTGTAAAACTTTCCAAAAATAAAAAAGTTACACATATTGGGTATCGCCGCGTCCGTAACAACCTGCTCTATAAAAATATTACCTGAGATGGCCCCCGAGGTGAATGCTGAAAAAAAAAATTAAAAAAAACGTGCCAAAACAGACATTTTTTTGTCACCTTCCCTTACAAAACGTGTAATAGCAGGCGATCAAAAAGGCGTATTTACCCCAAAATGGTACCAATCAAACCGTCATCTTGTCCTGCAAAAACGATACCCTACCTGAGACAATCGCCTGAAAACTGAAAAAAATATGGCTCTTTGAAAATGGCAACACAAAAAAAAGATTTTATTCTGTTCTAAAATGCATCTAATGTGTAAAACTTTCCAAAAATAAAAAAGTTACACATATTGGGTATCGCCGCGTCCGTAACAACCTGCTCTATAAAAATATTACATGAGATGGCCCCCCAGGTGAATGCTGAAAAAAAAATTTAAAAAACGTGCCAAAACAGACATTTTTTTGTCACCTTCCCTTACAAAACGTGTAATAGCAGGCGATCAAAAAGGCGTATTTACCCCAAAATGGTACCAATCAAACCGTCATCTTGTCCTGCAAAAACGATACCCTACCTGAGACAATCGCCTGAAAACTGAAAAAAATATGGCTCTTTGAAAATGGCAACACAAAAAAAAGATTTTATTTTGTTCTAAAATGCATCTAATGTGTAAAACTTTCCAAAAATAAAAAAGTTACACATATTGGGTATCACCGCGTCCGTAACAACCTGCTCTATAAAAATATTACATGAGATGGCCCCCCAGGTGAAATCTGTAAAAAAAATTTTTTAAAAACTATGCCATAACAGCCATTTTTTTTCACCTTGCCTCACAAAAAGTGTAATAACAGGCGATCAAAAAGTCTTATGTACCCCAAAATGGTACCAATGAAAACATCACCTCGTCCTGCAAAAAATGAGCCCCCACATAAGACAATAACTAAAAAAAATAAAAATCAATGGCTCCCGCAAACAATCCATCAAAATCTGTGCTGCAAAATCCATATGGCGCTCCTTCTGTTCTGAGTCCTGCCATGTGCCCCCACAGCAGTTTACCACCACATATGGGGTGTTGCCGTATTCAGGAGAAAATGGGGAACAAATTATGGTGTGCTTTTCTCCTGTTACCCCTTGTGAATATGAAACATTTGGGGCTAAAGCAACATTTTTATTGGAAGAAATTAAACTTTTCATTTTCACAGCCAAGTGTTTCCAAATTCCATAAAACGCTTAGGGGGTCAAAGTGGCCAGTACCCCCCTTAATATATTCTTTGAAGGGTGTAGTTTCCAAAATGGGGTGACTTTTTGAGAGTTTCCACTGTAGGGGTACGTCAGGGTCTCTCAATTACAAAATGGTGCCTAAAAACCATTCTAGCAAAATCTGCCTCCAAAATCCATATGGTGCTCCTTTCCTTCTGACCACTGCCACAAACTCATAGAGACGTTTACCACCACATATGGGGTATTTCTGTAAACTGCAGAATCAGAGTAATGTATATTGAGGTTTAGTTTGCTGTTATCCCTTGCTGTTTTGTAAGAAAAAAATTATTAACATGAATAATCTACCAAAAAAAGTGAAATTTTGAAATTTCACCTCCATTTTCCATTAATTCTTGTGGAACACCTCAAGGGTTAACAAAGTTTGTAACAGCAGTTTTTTATAATTTGAGGGGTGTAGTTTCTAAAATGGGGTCATGTATGGGTGGTCTCCATTATGTAAGCCCCTCAAAATCACTTTATATCTGAATTGGTGCTTAAAAAAATGGTTTTGGAAATTTTGTTGAAAATTTGAAAAATGGCTTCTAAACTTCTAAGCCTTCTAACATCCCAAAAAAGTAAAATGACATTTATAAAATGATGCCAACATAAAGTATACATATGGGGAATGTAAAATAATAACTATTTTTGGAGGTATTACTATGTATTTTGAAAGTAGATAAACTGAAATTTTGAAATTTGCAAATTTTTCCAAATTTTTGGTAAATTTGGTATTTTTTTATAAATAAAAATGAAATATTTTGCCACAAATTTACTACTATCGTGAAGCACAATATGTGACGAGAAAACAATCTTAGAATGGCCTGGATAAGTAAAAGATTTCCAAAGTTATTACCACATAAAGTGACACATGTCAGATTTGCAAAAAACGGTCTGGGATTTGAGGTGAAAAGTGGCCCGGTACTGAAAGGGTTAAGATAAGTGTCATTTTCCCTATTGTGTTTATCCTACTTTTCCCTGTTGTGGTTTTGCCTTCTGGAGTCTCCTGTTCGTCCATCCTTTTGGAGGAATGGGTTGACTCCTTCCCCTGTCACTAGTGGCAGGGTTCTATAGGTTCAGTTGTTATTAGGTTCCTGTGTATGAACTTTCCTACCACTAAGGTCTGTTCATACTGGTAGTCAGTGAGGACCTAGTTTCAGGGTTTCCTGCAGGAGGTGACCGTTTCCCTTGTTTGGTCCTTTTACCTTCCCTCTTACTCTTGGTGTGGCTATACCCTCCACACCAGAGCGTGACACTAATATTCTACAATTAAAAGCTTTTTGAAACACTCTGCTTAGCTTTTTAACATTGCCATATTCTGAACCCTATGACTTGTTGATTTTCATTTCTACCGAGCTGTGAGGGTCTCATTTTTTACAGGACAATAGAAACATAGAAGAAACATAGAAGATTGACGGCAGAAAAAGACCACCTGGTCCATCTAGTCTGCCCTTTTATTATCCTTTTATTGTTATCTTAGGATAGATACATGTTTATCCCAGGCATGTTTAAATTCAGTTACTGTGGATGTATCAACCACCTCTGCAGGAAGTTTGTTCCAAGCTTCTACTACTCTTTCAGTGAAATAATATTTTCTAATGTTGTTCTTGATTTTTCCCCCAACTAACCTCAGATTGTGCCCCCTTGTTCTTGTGTTCAGTTTCTTATTAATAACCCTTCCCTCCTGAACTTTATTCAGTCCTTTAACATATTTAAAGGTTTCAATCATGTCCCCCCTTTCTCTTCTTTCCTCCAGACTATACATATTAAGAACTCGGAGTCTTTCTTGATAAGTTCTATGCTTTAGACCTTCCACCATTTTGTAGCTCTTCTTTGGACCCGTTCTATTTTAGCAATATCCTTTTGCAGGTGAGGTCTCCAGAATTGAACACAGTATTCCAGATGTGGTCTCACTAGAGCTCTATACAGAGGGATTACAATCTCCCTCTTTCTGCTTGTTATACCTCTAGCTATGCAGCCAAGCTTACGATTTGCTTTCCCTACTGCCTGGCTGCATTGGTTACTCATTTTGAGGCTGTCAGAGATGACTACCCCAAATCCTTCTCTTCTGAGGTCTTTGTTAGCACAGAGCTGCCAATACGATACTCAGATAGAGGATTTCTTCTCCCCAAGTGCATTATTTTACATTTGGAAACATTGAACTGAAGTTTCCATTGTTTTGACCACTTATCTAATAAAGATAAATCATTCTCCATATTACTGACACCTCCTGGAACATCAACCCTATTACACACTTTTGTGTCATCAGCAAACAAGCAAACCTTTCCTACCAAGCCGTCCCTTATGTCATTTACAAACATGTTAAACAGAACAGGACCCAGAACAGATCCCTGTGGCACCCCACTTGTAACCAGCCTCTCCTCAGAATACACTCCATTAACAACAACCCTCTGGTATCTGTCCTTCAGCCAACTGCAGATCCACTGAACTATCCAGGGGTTAAGTCCAATTTTTGATAACTTTGATCAGCTCTTTATGGGGAACCGTATCGAAAGCTTTACTGAAATCCAGGTAGGCGATATCCACAGCACCACCTTCATTCAGCACTTTAGTTACATAGTCAAAGAAATCAATGAGATTAGTCTGACATGATCGGCCCTCAGTAAAGCCATGCTGGTTTGGGTCCATCAAGTTGTTTATTGTTAGATGGTCAATTATCTTCTTTTTTAGTAGAGTCTCCATCATTTTTACCACTACAGATGTCAAGCTGACTGGCCTATAGTTACTAGCTTCTTCTCTACTACCCTTCTTGTGAATGGGTACAACATTAGCCATTCTCCAATCATCAGGAACATCTCCTGTAAGAAGGGACTGATTATACAGATCAGTCAAGGGGCCAACAATCACAGATCGGAGTTCTTTAAGAACTCTGGGGTGGATGCCATCCGGACCCATTGCCTTATTTAACTTTAGCCGGACAAGTTCCTGTAGAACATCGGCCTCTGAAAACACTGGGGATGAGACAATCTGTCGTTTTTATTGATACCATTTTGGATTGTGTGTGATTTTTCACTTAGGTCATCAATATTAAAAGCCTGGACAACCCCTTTAATGAATACTGGGAGACTTTTGGGATTTTGAATGAGAAGCTGGTAATTGCCCATGGGGCTATATTCTACCTTAGCCCCCACGTACAGGCCGTGACGGGGTTGGGGCAGGTACGGCCGTTTCACAAACTTGTGGCCCACAAAGTACTCCTTGCCGTCCTTGTCATCTGCCAGGAAACCACAGCCTCGCTCTACTGAAAACCATAGGACGGTTCCTTTCTGCCATTCCAGTGTAGCGTCTCCGGGCCTCAGATGGTCCAGTACTTGGATGACCCAGTCCTCCACCACATTTTTGTAGTCCCATAGGGTCTGGGCGTGGGCCATCACTGATGCAGGCACGATAGGATTCTGCCGCATTGAAGGTGTTGTTGTTCTCCTCCTGGGAGGCGGAGTGGACGCTCCAGCCGCGTCCGCCGCACCAGCCGGCACGGTGAATATCGAGTCAGGAGCCGGTGGACAATTGTGACACTGATATCTGTATCGGCCGGTGGTTAAGGGTACTCGCTACCAAACACCATCTCGCCCCACTTTGGTCACAGTTGCTTCGAAAATGTTCATTTTCCCGCTCTTGAGGAGGCGTATCATCATTTTCATGCTAGTAGAAATAATGTCCCATGATAAATAGTTTTCCTTATAGTGCCTCCAGTAGTAATAAAGCCTTCCATAATAACAAAGATAACTAGAGATGAGCGAGCATACTCGTCCGAGCTTGGTACTCGTTTGAGTATTAGGGTACTCGTAAGTACTCGCTGCTCGGACGAGTATCTCGCCATACTCGAGGAAATGGCAACTTCCGCATCGTGCTTTTTTGGCGCCTATAAACATAGCCAATCAAAAGCCAGGAGACTCTACGGTACACCCAGCATCACGTGGGGCCCTTACATGTCGATATCAGGGGTTGGCTGGCCTGATCAGGTGACCCTGGAATATACTAGTGACTGGCCGCGGTGCTCGGCTCAGATGCCGTCTGGATGTCGTTAGGGATAGAGCTGCTGCTTTTCAGGGACAGTGTTAGGGCCTGAATTTAGTTCTCTGTTAGGCAGGAATCACCCACAAAGAACCCAACAGCCCTTCTAAGGGCTAGAAGAAATGTTTTTTTGTCTCCTGGCTTGGCTGGCTGGCACTAGTAGTGCAGCTATCGCCATATCTAACCCTGTTTTTTTTTTTATTGTTCTATCTCAGTGATACAAATCCATTGGCACACAGCAGTGTGGAACCATTCTGTGTGTCACAGTTCAGCACACTCACTTCAATCCATATATATGTCCAGGTGAACACTTTGTAACGTCACAGAACAACCAAGTCTTTGCTACCAAATAACGTATAG